>VTPC01000721.1:6700-84813 GCA_011009095.1 Ignelater luminosus | reverse complement strand
TTTTTGTGGTTCATAATTCATTTTGAATTTACATATACTACATTCTTCTAGTTTATGCCACACCTCAGGTGTGAATCTTACAATTACAATTATATGCATCAACAATTTTTCATATCAAAATGCTTTTTTCATAATAGTTGTATCTGAGGGAGAGACAAAGTAACTTCTCCTCCCTGTTCAATTTTTATTTGGTTTTTTTTTTAATACGTTTTAGATACCATGGATACCAAAGCAAGCTATCTTACAATTACTTGCAAAAGTTTAAAGGTTATTCTTTAAGCTTTTTCCCAAATATCTCCGAAACTATGTCCTAGCAAAAAAACACTATACAATGTGTCCAAGATAAGGATGCACAGCATGGGGATCTTGGAAACGGTAAGAGATACGGCATTGGTTGAATGGGATGAAAGTTGGCTATTTGTAGGACCTTTTTGTTGGCGTTTGCAAAATGTAGATATCTTGGATAGTCTCAGAAATATTTTAAAAAAAGTAGATTTTCCGATTTTTGTTATTATTTTTTGTTTCCTTTATTTGAAGAGATATCCGAAAACTAAAACCACTTTTTCATTGTCACTTTTTGTTCTCTATTAAAATACGCTAACAAAATTCTTGTACAACATTTCGGTTTCGAGTAACCATCATCAACCTCATTTTTTAAATAGGTGGAAAAACAATTGAAAATTGTTTTGAATAGCTCTTGTTGTCACGATTCTAATGATGTAAACATGATAGGGTTATTTTGGTTTTGATTTTTTTTGTGTTGAACACTGCTGTGACCAACTGTAATAATTGCTGTTCATCTTCAAAATTTTGGTTGAGCACATGATTCTTAATATAATCCCAGAGGAAAGAAATCTAACGGTATTAGATCAGGTGATCGTGCAGGCCAGGGTACTGCAAGATGCATTAATTTATAGCATAAGACATCAAAATAACCCTATCATGCATACATCAATAGAATCGTGACAACAAGAGCTATCCAAAATAATTTTCTATTGTTGTTTCGCCTATTTAAAAAAATGAGGTTGATGATGGTTACTTGAAACCAAAACGTTGTACAGGAATTTTGTTAGCGTATTTTAATAGATCACACAAAGAGGCAATGGAAAAGTGGTTTTAGTCTTCCGATATCTCTTCAAATAAAGAAAAGAAAAAATAATAACGAAAATAGAGAAATTTACTTTTTTTTAAATATCTCTGAAACTATCCAAGATATCTAGATTTTGCAAACGCCAACAAAACGCTCCTATAAATAGCCAACTTTCATCACATTTAACCGATGCCATATCTCTTACCCTTTCCAAGATCCCCATGCTGTGCATCCGAACACCCTCCCTCACCCGCAAGCCCCGCTAAAGTCTATAGCTGCTTAAAAGCATTGGAGTCACACTTTGACTGGCACCAAACTTTTATTTTTATCATTTTGTACGCGCGGTGTTCACTTGTTCAGTATAATTATATTTATAAAATAGCAATTTTAAGAGTATAAATTATTTTTTTCAAATTGGAAAATGAAATGTCTTTGTAGTGGTGTCATGGCTCCTTATAATAGGCCGCCACTGTATATTCATTTTTCTTTAATTAATTATTTTAAAGATACAGAGCAGAGAGTTCTTAAACTGAGAAGAAACTTATTCATATACTTATTTAAACTATATTTATATTATATACATGTAATTTTTGAAAATCACATTTTCCTTAAAACCTAAATCACTGTTAGATCACAAGTAATCTTATTTGGGCAAAAATCCTCATCGAGCTCCTCATCCCTGGATCAGGCATCTGGTCTGATATGACAATTAAGCAGATCCTTATGTGGTCCCTGAAGGGCTGTGGTTGACAAGGGGAAGGGGGATAACTAAGCCTGTGCTGACGAAGTGGGTTGGTGGAATAGCTATAGGTACTTCCATCTGCTCTTCATTGGAGAATTTTGCTGAATTGCTGTTCTCAACAGAAGAACAGCATGTAGACTATTGCACATCATGACAAACTAGGGATGAAGAGGATAGGAAAAAGTTGTCTGAATGGTTCAGTCATCATTCCTTTTTCCCAAAATTGCTTTCACTGGTACCTCTTGCAACAGGGGTAGTTGGCAACTGCAATGTAAATTGTCACGAAGTATTGGAAGTGGGAAAAGCCACTATGGCAAAGTTAAATGAGCAAGATTCTTAAGAGGTGAAGTACTATCCTTGGCCTCTATGAGCAGCACTGTCAAAATTAAAAATGTAATTAAAGTTGTCGATCTTTTTCTCATATTTCCAAGGATCGCAATCACCAAGAAAAGTGATGAAGACTTGAAGGATCTATTGAAGTACGAATTAGCGCCTTTCCTGTTAGCTTTCTTCAACGAAAATGGAATGAAGAAAATCAAGAAATCTGCCTTGTGTAAAGTTTTCCTGGTTGAAGAAACAGCACTGGATCTCAAGGCTACTGCTAATGTTATTGATGGTGGTTTTCTTCTTTATCGTGTGAAATGGAGTGTTGGCTCCACTTTCTCCCATGTATGCAACCAGTATGTGACTTACATCAGAAAACATTATGGTGATATACTAAAATCGGCGAACCAATGCAGTGATCACGTAAAAGTCGCATGGACAGTATGCGCTAGTACTCATCTGAGTCGACGTCCAATTTACACTAGCAAATTTGAATAATATACCCGCCAAATTTAAAATAAGTAGTGTTTAGGTATTTACTTTAAAGTTTATAATCCAAAAACAAAATTTACAAACAAAATAAACACAAGAAGTAAAACGGAAGCACGGAGGTTTTAGATTATGCTGGTTTCTGTATACATCGGTATATAATAATGCAATGTTCGGCGGATGTTCACACTTCCGTGTGTGAAACCGGTTTCAAGCACGTGTTTTCCAGCCAATTGAAAAAGAGCTTGCATTGATCACGCACTTTTATTACTGCATTGGTTCGCCGATTTTAGTATAATTGTACTGTTGTTTTTGATGGCTATAATGACACTGCCAACAGCACTAAACGACCTGAACAAAGACGAAGATATAGCACAAAAACATTTGTAGACATAAATTTTGACGAGACCATCATAAGGGTGACAGTTCAGCAAGAATACTTCATATCAAATGAGAACAACAAAACAAAGTTGATCCATATGCTGTCATAGAAGATGATAACTGAAGGCATTGAGACAAGAATAGCTGATGGAGATGCTGATACCAGCAGTGTGCGATGTGGAGTTGACAAAGCAACTACTGACTACAACACAGCAATTATAGGAGAAGACATTGATTTGCTCATCTTGCTGATTGCATTAGCTCAATCACAAACAAACATATTTTTTGTCAAACCAGGAAAAGGGAATATTGAAACAAAAACATATTCTTCATTTGAGCTACAAAAACTTGAATACTCAACAAGTATTCTTTTTATCCGTGCATTTAGTGGGTACGACACCACCTTATCTGTTTATAGAAAAGGTAAAGCACAGATTGTGAAAATGTTTAGGAAATATGAAAGACTCAAAAGCAGTGCATAACTCTGAACAAGAATTCATCTATTGATTACAAATCTGGCGATCTTGGATGCCAGGCAACCGGGCGTCCACAACCAATCCATCGACCAAGAAAAACAGTATTTAGATGTTGTTGTACCATCTATCATAATGTGGGAGAGCTCCATCATGTAGGAACCATATGTGCTGATGGACATCTAATCAAACATCTTCTAGCAGCTCTGGAAGGTTGTTTTGCAGAAAATTTAAATACACTTTCCAAGTCATTGGTTGGACAAGATAAATAGGCCTATTAGCATACCATTTACAATTCCAGCTAAAACATTGATTGAAAGTCTTTACTGATAATTGAACCTGTGTATGATGTGAGGGTTTTCTACAGTCCAGCAGTGCATATTGTGGAAGTTTATAATTCCGTTCTTTGTAAAGGTGGATTCATCACAAGCTATAATACATTTATCAGAAAGTTGGCATTCCTCAGATTCTGTTCCAAGAGCCATTCACAAAATTGAACAGGGTGTTCATAGTCCTTTAATGCTAGAGCTTGTACATGCTGCACGTGATATGGGTACAGTAACTCTTCGTCCATCGTATACCAAGCAGTGGATTGTAAGGTACTGACTTCCCGAGTAATTTGGTGTATGCTTAAAATGGGATCTTAATTAAATCCATAGTCTCATCATCAATAGCTTGCCTGTTTGCTCAAAGGCCTCCCTCACATCCTTGTTGTAGCTGCAGTTCACCCACAGTACATGCTCTTTGATATAGAGACAGAAATGTTGAAGATGTAGAATGCCTTCTATTAGGAAAATGCTCTGCATACAATCATGCAGCTGCAGCAGCATTTTGTAGTGCTTCATCGTAACTATTATCAGGTCTACAAATTCTTCATTTGTATACATTCTTCAATTCAGCACAAAATGGAAAATTTTGGAAGATGATTTAATCAATTACCAACCTTAGGCACAACAAAAAGGGTACAAGATGATGGAATTAAACAAGTAAGTATTTCTTTTTTAATAAGTAAATAAAGCATTTAAAATGACAAAACATCACTCAGACAAATTTTGTTCAAAGGTCAAAGGCGATTACAAAGTTAGCTACTTTAGAGCCAGAAATGGTCAAAATCAAAGTGGCTAGATGAACTATGCCTACTGAATATGTTAGCAAAAACTTTCAGATATCAAACGATGGGTCCAATTATTTAAAGCTTTATATATCTTTGAAACTATGCATATTTTGTTAATAAAATTTAATGTAGATCAGTTTCTTTCATGTCCCTCTCTTATCTTTTAAGAGGAAAAAAACAAGTTGAGAATCACCCTGTATATCTGAAAACTCAAAAAGGATTTTTTTGTTTTTTTTTGTGGGTAACAGTTCATTAGCAATTGAATTATCAGTGTGTGGAAAAGTACTACTATAACAATCTTTTTTCAAAATAAACTTATAGATATGCTCTACCTTGTAAAACAAAAAAATTGATGGCTTCTTTATTCCTTGCAACGGGAAGAATCCATCTTTCTTACACGTGATGTGCATGAAGTGCACCTCGTCAATTTTATTTAAGCTTGACCCACAAGTATTTAGAATGGGTATGAGATACGCATTTTTTTGTATTTGCATTTAAGTCAAACCTCAAAGATTTAAACACGTAACTATGAAAAAGTAAAATATCCAAAATGTTTAAACTGCAAAGTTTTATAAGGTGGTGTAATCAAATCTTTGTTTACACTAATTACTCTTTAACCCCATTTCTATTTTTTCTGTTGATTTTTTGAGATTAGGGATTTTTGTTTTTTTAGAAATTTGAGTATCTTTGGAGAAAAATGAAATTTTGGTTCTTACACCATGCCAATAGGTTTGTTATTAGTATTTCTGGGGTTTTAGATTTTAATCAGTTAATAATTCCTTTGATTTTCACCCGACACCTATTTCACTATTTTGCGAGGATTAGGAAGAATTGTACTGTGGTAAAATAATAAAAAAGGTTTTCAGGTAAAAATTGCTTTCCTAAATTTGAGTTTTTTAAGGTAGTATTAATTGATAACACCACATAAAAAAAATAAAAATTTAAAACTTCAAAAATAATATGTAAGCATTCCTATATGGGGTAAGAACGAGGAAAATTTCATTTCACCTGTAACTCTTAAATTACAAGTGACCACACAAAAGAATTAGCAAAAAAAATCAAAAGTATAACAAATAGAGTAGTTTTATAAAGGTGAGGGTAAAGGATAAACATAAATAGAAATTTTTACTACATTATATGATACAACATGAAACGCTATAAAACTTCGAGGGTAGTTTTTACCCCCTTAATGTTGACTTTGACAGGCCAAAAAATATATGGCTAATATCTTTGCCAAATTTGAATAAACTCAAGAAAGATGGATTTTCCTCATACAGGGAATAAAAAAGCCATCAATTCTTTTGCTTTACAAGATAGAGTATATCTTCATTTTGAAAAAAGAAATTGTAGTAGTACCTTTCCCTCACACTGATAATTTGATTGCTAGTGAACTAAGTTACCCACAAGAAAGTCAACAAACATATATTTGATATGGTTACTTAGCACAATAAAAAGAATCAAAATGTGAGATTGTGGATTTCATGCCCTGGTTGAACTGATGTGGAATTACCCAAGTGTTTGACAAGCATGTCCACACTCTACCCTGATATTTTATTTGTCAAATTTGTATCATTGAGACACTCCTAGTTAGGATGAAATAAAACTTAAATAGAGAAACATCAACTTTAATAATGGATCTGAGAGGAAAGGAAGTTCATAATTCCAAAATCTCAGAGAATCAAAGAGCCAGAAGTAATAGTCCACAAAACAAACAATCAAACAGTATTTCTATGAGTGTTATGAATACTGTATTGTTGCTTCCAAAATGGTACTTTTCTCCAACTGTACAATACGGCGCTATTATACAGGGGCATCATAAATAGGAGGAAGCCACGTGACCACGAAATTTACTGTTGGTTAGGCAACACATCTTGCACTATTGGCAGCTCTGTTGTAATAAAGAATTATGTAGTTTTCCAGTGGCGTAGTATTGGATATATGATGAAACTACTTAGAAACTTAAATATTTAAAGATAATTATATATAAAATTGGAAAATTAAAAAATGACAATATATTGAAGATATTTTTAAAAACAAGAATTAGATAAGGCCCAAACAATGCTGATGTAGCTGTTCAACAAGAGCTTTTTAGTTATTTTTTTCAATTTTATTAAATTTAACTGTCCACTATAAAGGATCTTTCATAAAAAGATAATTATGTAGGTAGGGTAAACGCATCAATACCTGGTCATTTAAAGAATATTTGAAGTTCAAACTCATTTAAATTTAAAACTAAATATTTAATAATGAATTTTTTTGTATAGTTATGCATGCATAAATGATATACATACTTAATCATTAAGAGTCATTAAATGTTTCATTTTATATTTAAAAAAACCATTTATCAAAATCGGCACTTTGGCAGCCGTCTTAACACAATCGTGTTCTGGGAATAATTAAAGATTAATCATTGATGTGTAATTTTTATTTTCTGAAATTAATGTAACATAATACTTAGAACTAGGTATGCTAGATAACAGAACTAAAAATCGCAATTATTTCAGCTGCCATAATTTATTTATAAAAAAATAATTCATTAGGTAGCAGGTTACTAGAATTTAATTAAAAATAATGGCTTACATTTATCCTAAATTTTACAATTTCATTTAGTTATTTTACATTTTATTGCAATTTATGTACAAATTACATAAATGGTTCGATATGGCCACCCTGTTTCTCTAAACATAACCAAACTCTATTTTTGACACTATTGAAAACTGAAACTAAGGTTTCTGGTGATATATTTATAATTTCATTTTGTATGGCCTCTTTTAATATTCTGTGGACGGTGCCTGTAAATATTATTCTTTAAATGCCCAAATAAACACAAATCTAATGGTGTGAGATCGGGAGACCGAGGGAGCCATCGTCCACAACTAATCACTCGGTCATCAAAGAACTCTTCCAAATAACGAATAGTGGTGCGTGCCGTATGTGCTGATGCACCATCTTGCTGGAAGTAGCCCTCTTGGATTTCATCATCCAATAGTTGTTCGATAAAAGGTGTTAAAATATTATCTTGGTATCTTTCTCCACTGATTGTGTCATTAAAAAACAATGGACCATAGATCCTGCGTCTTGACATCGCAACCCATACACCAACCTTCTGGGGATGCAAACTTGTTTCTTCATAATTGTGGGAATTCTCTGTGGCCCAGGTTCTGTAATTTTGGCTGTTCACATAGCCCGACAAATGAAACCATACTTCATCTGACATAAATGTAATATTTAATATGTCATCGTTGTTCAAGTGTTGCATAAACCACTGACAGTATTGAACTCGTAATTGATGATCATGTGGAAACAGTTCTTGTATTACAGACACTTTATAGGGATGCATTCGTAGCTTCTTTTTTAATGCAACTTGGCAACTTCCATATGAAAGTCCTGCGAAAAAGTTGTTGGTTAGATTATGGTTTAAAATAGTTTAAATTGTTTAATGAATGTAAATAATTCAGAAATAAAAAGCAGTGCCAGTTTTTTATTTAAGTTTGCTAATAAAACAATTGAATTACTACAAGTGATAAATTCAAAATAATTAATAATTTAAAACGCGAATGAAGCAAAACATATTATTTGTTTAATGCAAATAGATTCTTACCTGTTTCAGTGGCTAAGCGTTTAATGGATTTATGGGGACCACGATTCATTCGCATCTGCATGTCCTCGAGAACTGCATCAGTTAATACGGTCGGTCTACCAGATGATTTGCCTTTGCAGATGCAATGTTTTTCTTCAAACTGCTTAAGTATATCATGCCTACGACGTACAAATGCATCGTAGTGGATTTGCACTTCAGGAAAAGCTTGTTCAAATTGTTGGATACAAGATTGTAATGAATAGGTCCATGAACCATCTTCATTCTGTGTTCCACTTCGATAGTGAGCTATTAAAATAAATTTATCTTATTCTCTTGTAAAAGGCAATGCAAAAACGTAACCTTCCAAACTAAAATAATTATGCAGTTTTAAAATTTATTATCACACTTTGAATGCATTAAATCTAACTTACCTCGATTAACTCACAAAAAACAGATTTATTCTTGAAAAAGACTGATTTTAAATAGAACAAAATAAACTGTAGAAAACGCAAAACAGAGACCAAGAAACCACGGAACGTACGCACGCCGATGTAATTTTAGGTTAGAAATATACTCGTGAGGGAGTTAGCCAATGTTGAAAGGTAAAATTTCGCGCCACTTTTAAATTAGTGGTCACGTGGCTTCCTCCTATTAATGATGTCCCTGTATCAAATTATTTTGAATATAAAGATGATTTGGAGTTGTTACTAGTACTACAACAACTACACAAGTGAACAATTTTTCTGATGAATGTTTCAAAAGTCTTGAAATTAAAGTAACCCATGGTCTATTAAAACCCTTGCCAAGTAGTATTTTTAATAATTTCACAAGGGAACCAAAATACATTTCATAATTCATAGCTGTGTTTGATTTCAAAACTTTTGAAACACATTATTAGTACAGAAAATGACATTGCATGCCACATATTATTTTACTTACTTGCTGATCATCCTTCCTTGTTTGGACTGCTTATGCAGTGTGTCAAGGTTTTTTTTACCATATTTTTCCAGACCATTCTATCTTGTGTTATATTAATTGCATCCTTTCACGTTATTTTCATTTTCTCCATACTTTGTCTTCAAGTATTATGCCGTCTGGTTTTAGGTCTTCCGTGCTTTTTTCTTCTTACTGTCTTGTCAACTCAAGCTTGCTAGGAGGTTACTAAAGCAAAGCAAACCATATTATTTCAATGTGGTCAAAGAACATTGGGCCCATTTCTGCTCTCATCATTACATAAGTTTAAATATTCTCTAACTGCCATGGCAACTGATTTTGTCCTTTTTCTTCTTAAGATGAGATAAAGCTATACTTCTTTAAATTCTTAAAGAAGCTTTATTAGTTAGTGAAAAGAGAGTAGAAACTGGACCTTTGTAATTTGAGAAGCTGTAGGGAATGAACATAAACAAATGCAGCATTAGTCAAAATAACCATGAAAACAATTGATGGAACTATGTTGGAACAATTGGTAATTAAGAGAACTCAGGTTAACCTGGTTCAATTTTCATAAATACCTAGAATAACCACAACAAAAAAGCAATTAAAAAAGTGTATGTTTTGATAGAAGGGGGGGGGAAGTTAGGAAAAAAATGCATATGTCAAAATTGTACTGGTAAATTTGAATGCTTGTGTTCAGGAGCAGTTAACACAACAATGTGCTGCCAATGAAAAAGCTCCAGATTGGTTGACATATGAACAACTGTCACATGTCAACCAATTAAGATCACATCCTTTAGGTGTCATTAATCATGGCACCCATT
Organism: Ignelater luminosus; assembly: GCA_011009095.1. NCBI lineage: Eukaryota > Metazoa > Arthropoda > Insecta > Coleoptera > Elateridae > Ignelater > Ignelater luminosus. The sequence goes on along the minus strand of VTPC01000721.1, from coordinate 74,863 downwards.
TAGAAATATCTCTATTTCTAACAGGCTGAAAACACCTACTGGGTGTTAACCTTTTGGCATCCATTTAATTAAAACCCTGAAGTGGATTTTAATCCAACAACATCTCTAATCTCATTTACTCTGGTCAGAAATTACATTTCATACAGTGTGTTCATATTTCAATGCTCACTATTGGGATTTCAGAAATTGTAAGAGATACGAAGCTGGTTAAATTAGAAAAGATTTGGCTGTTTTGGAGATCAGTTTGCTTATGCTTTTGTTTTTTCAAAAAAGTTCACGGCTTACTAGATATTTGATAAAAGCGAAATTATCTTATCTTATATTTCCCCACTTAGTGTGCCATGGCTTTAAACATAATAAAATCATTGATTTTTGTCAGATAAATCACATTTGTTATGTAACAATTCCTAAAACAAAAAAAAAAGACGCTTTTACGATACTTTACTGAGCATTCACAGATAGCATCAAATAGGCAGCTAATGCCCCATAATGATGAAAAATGATTTTCACTTCATAACTCGGTAAAACAAAAGAATAGCTATGTCAAACTATGTATCATTGAAAAGCATTTAAGGCGTGCAGCTCAGTAATATGGAAATCAAGTAGGCGTTCCATTAGAAAAAAAATTTGGATTTACGTTTCACCGCCGAAGTAAAACAAAAGACAATTGCAAAAATATTTTTTTTTGTGTTTCGGAGTAAATTCTCTAAAACACCCTCTTTGCTGTTCTTTTCTATCTTTGCTTGTTCCTGAGATATTTCACTTTAAAGAAAATAAGATAATTTTGTTTTTAGCAAATATCTAGTAAGTCGTGAACTTTTTTGAAAAAACAAAAGCATAAGTAAACTGATCTCCAAAATAGCCAAATCTTTTCTAATTTAACCGACTTCGTATTTCTTACAATTTCCGAGATCCCAAGAATGAGCATCGAAATGTGGACACACTGTATGTTATTTACCTATAGTCAAACACAATCTGAGATGATAGATTCATTCTTCTTTCCAATATGACATTTTTCACAAGAAAGTTGTAATTCTTAATGTGTATAAGGATTTTATTATTTCAAATTCTGTTTTACTTCCAGTCAATGATTGCATTTGTAAGACTCAACAGTTACTGCTACGCTACCGTTCCAACTACTGGCATCTTACAAAAACAAACATTAAAGCGGAATCATTATATCATGCACAGACATTAGATTTGCTGTTTTCACCAGTAAATTCAACAGTTCTAGCAAATGTAGCGTACTTTAAAAGTGCTACAAAACATGGCCGACCACTCACAAAGCAGCGCTGTATTGGTAAGACAAATCAGTAACTGTTCCGCAACTGTTGAGTCTTATGAATGCGACCAATGTCAAGTATCAACCTCAAATCTTAGCTGTTATGTTTCTAACATAAATGTAACATTGGCAGATTTCACAAGGATTGTATCCACTGTCACATTCCATCATTTTTTGCTTTGTAGAGATTTCTAATTATTGTTGGCATTTTATAGTGTAATTGAATGCATGTTACAACTATTCATTATGCATTTTCTAAGACCTTAGAATTACATAATCTTAAGCCAGTATTCCACAATTATGACCAGTTTTACATTATTAAAGATGACTGTCTCGAATAGGAAAAACAAAAAGTGAATAGTAATCTATGACCTATCATCCCAGATGGCATTTGACTATCGTATACTTTCTTCTCAACTCTACGGCATAGCATCGATTTCAGGAGTTCTTTTTCAGACTGATTTTAATTTTTTTTGTGCCCTTATTATCTTTTTTCCCTTTTTTGTACATATATTAACAATAAAATCGTGAATTTTTTCTTCAAATCTTTTCCGCCCATTATAATATGTATCTTTTCTTATTTTTTGGTATAAAGTATTTTTTTATAGATTTATTATTTTCACTTATATAGGTATTTTCTTTTTGGGCACAATTTGTTTTTTGTTTTTACTGCTAATATACACGCAATTATAACAGTTAGGTACATTAAATTTACAAAATCTTCCAAATGTTTGCCATTTATAAATGTTGCAAACATTTGGTATACAAAATTATTTTTAAAATTAATAATCTATGCATTAAACATTAATTACATAATAAAGACCATAGTACACTACAAAAGTATAATAATAGTAATAATAGATGTGCAAAATGAAAAACCAGGTAGGCAATCTGAACCCAAAATTAAAGCAGGTTTTCAAAAAACGTTAGTAATAATAAATTCTAAAAAACAAAGGAAAAATTGTGAACTGTAAATATATGTATATATACAAATAGTAATCAACAAAAGAAAAATTTCCGATGGATAATATTATAATTACTTTAAATCTAAAATGACAAACTTCCATCGTAAAAATTTCTTTTTAAAAAACTACAGTACTATTTCAATTTTAAATCTGAAAATCTAATATACAAAAGTGTAAAATTGAGAATATCTGCATCATCTTTCTTTTTATAACGCTACCAAACTGCACTATAAGCTATCGCCTCCATGATCTTCCTTCGTTGTCTTCATCATCCTCTTCGTCATCATGAAGAAGAGTTTCTTCAGACAATCCTGGTCCTAACTGTGAAAATATTGGAATTGTTCAATTTCTACTATCATTTCTAGTAATAAGAAAACTTACTTCTAAACTACCTTCTACATCTAATAATCCATGATCAAGTAAATGATCATCATCTGATTCACTTACTAACACAGTTCTTGTTGATGTCCTTCCACTTAATTGATTGTTTAACTGTGCATTATTACACCAAGTTATTGATAGCGTTCGATCCTGCAAAAATATAAGTTGCAATACTTTAAATTAGTATTTTGAGAAGAAAATTTATTTAAGTTGATAAAAGAAATCCATAGTAGTGTCTTTACCTGAAAATTTTTTCCCTTTAATAAAGCAACTTCTGCTTCTTTTCTTGTTTTATAATTAAACACTATACTGGGTGTTATAGGATCACTGACATAATCAACAATTTCACCAAATTGCTAAAAACAAACAAAACAGCATTAATTAACAACTGAATATATTTAGAAAAAAACAAAAGAAAAATCCTCAAACTTACCGAGAAATGTGATAAAACACTTTCTTGTTCATCACCTTCATACCCAGAAACAAGTATTCTTGTAGGTCGATGATCTACTGCATGTTTCTGAAATGTTGCTTTACGGGTAATACTCTTAACATTCCCTTTTACACCTAAATTATATAAAAAGCATTAATTATTGTTATCTTATTAAAAATGAAATTGTTTTTATACCTGCACCATCAATTAAATTATTTTTTGTAAGTAGATGTCTATTAATCGGATTAAATCTACGTCCTCGTGCACTCCTGCGTGTTCCAATATTAATCTTAGCCTTAAGTTCAAGTACTTTCTTCTGTAACTCAGAAGTATCAACACCTTCTTGTTGCTTAGTTATTAAATCCAATTCAGCATCGAGCACTTCTTTTTGTACCTCCTCTTTGCTTTTACGTGGCTGTACAATTTTAGCAGCAATAGGAGGTTGTGCTAACATATCTTTACGGATGGCTTCAGTTGCTTCTTGTGATTTCTTGATTGTCTGCAGTAAAAGTTCCCTTTGTGGACCGGGAGGAGCTACAAAAAAAAAAAAAACATAAATATAATTTATTTTGCTGCCTTTGAAGATCTTCACCAACTCACTCTTTTCCATTTTTTCAATTAAAAGTTTTTGTTGGGCCAACTGTTTCTCTAGCAATTCCTGTTTCCGTTTCCTAAGATCCTGAGTGAGTTTCAAAGCCTCTTTCCTCTTCTCCTCCTGATTCTTTTTGATTTTCTCTTTTGCAGCAAGTAGTTCCTGCCCTTTTTTAATAGCTGCTGCAGCTTGAGCTTTCGTGTCTTCCCTACTGGCTGGTGGTAGAATGTTACTTTTTGTGAAGTTATTCTGTTGTGGCTTTTCAGCAACTATTCCATCTTCGGCGCCGTCTGCTTTCGGTTGAACTAAATTTAGGACTTTATTAGAATTTGGAGGGACTGTATTTGGTAGCCCCAAGCGATCTTTGACGGAACGTGGAGGAACGTTCTCTTGTTTCCCTTAAAGGTTTCATTTATTTACTTTAGTAAGTAACTAACTAGATAAAAAACTACAAATGATCATTTTATCTACGTAACTAAGAAGAAGAATTTCATAGGTAATGTGTTGGGAAGCAAGAATTAGCAAAGTCATGCTTTTACATTTTTTTGGTTGATTGAGTATTAAGGAATCTAGGAGTGTCAAAAGTGATACCTTGAGGCTCTAATCTTTCTCTTATACCCTTCAAATTGTTTATTACACTTTTTTTAAATTTTATGTACACATAGATTATCCTCCAAATTGACACTGTTTCACTTTCATCTTATTTTATTACTGATTTAGTAAACATTTCTTGAACTTTTTTGCTGTTGATTTTTTTAAAATTTTGATAACACATTAGCTGTGCATTTCAGTTTTCTACAAAATAAAAGGTAAGTACACTAACCATCTTTAAAAAGAATTTATTATTGCCAAAGAAAAAATGCAATGAATTGTATAAGATGTTTGACAATTGCTTTATTTCAGAAACTAAAAATATGGAAAAAAAAATGCTTTAACAAATCGCCGAGTCAAGTTTGAGCTTTCATCAGATATCAACAGTTTCACACTTTCTTCCACTATCTACAAGTAGTGCCATGATTTTGGAATAATTTCTAAATTAAATTTTTGTTTATAATACAGTGAGAATTCCTGTGAGTGGACATTGTCGGTTTAAGGGAAATAATAATGATAAAGCAAGAAGAATGACGAATAAATATGTATTCACAAACATATAAAAAAAATAATATCTACATGTTATCTACAAGTGGATATCTTGATTATTTGAAGAGATAAAAAAAAGCATTCTTATTTCAAAAAATGATTTAAGCTAAACTCAGCTACCAAATTCTACTTATAACCTCACTTTGTTTACCTGATGCTTTTCAATATACCGTGTCCATACTTCGATGCTCACTATTGGGATCTCGGAAATTGTAAGAGATACAAAGTCGGTTAAATTAGAAAAGATTTGGCTATTTTGGAGATCAGTTTACTTATGCTTTTATTTTTTCAAAAAAGTCCACGGCTTACTAGATATTTGCTAAAAACGAAATTCTTTTTTTTAAATAAAAATCATTTCCTACGTAGTGTGCCATATCTTTAAACATATGAAAATCATTGATTTTTGTCAGATAAATTATATTTATTATGTAACAATTGCTAAAACAAAAAAAAAGACGCTTTTAAGATACTTTAATGAGCATTCACAGATAGCATCAAATAAGCAGATAATGCTCCGTAAAACACCTTAAACAAATTTATTTTGGTTTAGCAATTTTTGCATAACAAATGAATTTATCTGATAAAAATCCATGACTTCTAGTGTGTTAGATGTCATGGCGCACTATGATGAAAAATGATTTTCACTTCATAACTCAGTAAAACAAAAGAATAGCTATGTCAAACCATATATCACTGAAAAGCATTTAAGGCGTGCTGTTGAGTAATACGGAAATCAAGTAGGCGTTCCATTAGAAAAAAATTGGATTTACGTTTCACCGCCAAAGTAAAACAAGAGCCAAATGTGAAAATAATTTTTTTGTGTTTTGGAGTAAATTCTCTAAAACACTCTCTTTGCTGTTCTTTTCTATTTTTGCTCGTTCCTGAGATATTTCACTTTAAAAAAAATAAGATAATTTCGTTTTTAGCAAATAGCTAGTAAGCCGTGAACTTTTTTGAAAAAACAAAAGCATAAGTAAACTGATCTCCAAAACAGCCAAATCTTTTCTAATTTAACCGACTTTGTATCTCTTACAATTTCTGAGATCCCAAAAGTGAGCATCGAAATGTGAACACACTGTATGCATATCATTATCAAAGGCATAAATAAACAAGTTGCCAACTCAATCTAAATTCAATTGTGATCTTCAGCCTCCACTTGAAGCAAGGACCATTTTATAAAGCCAATCTGCTCATTCATTAAAGGTACTTTGTATCAAATTCATACACAAAATCAAAGAATGCAAATTTCCTTGAATACAGTATAAGATTGGAAAACAGGCAAGGGCCTTTCAATTAATCCCTAGAAAAAGAAATAACGAACACCCTTCACAAATAGAAGGAAGTTAGAAAGATTAGGTTTTCTAACTTTACAAAGTGAAGAACATACAATGTCAGAAGAGGTTAAGTAGACTCCAAACTAACCTGGAACCAATAAATTGCCAGAATAGCAAAAAAAGGCTCTGACACCTTAGTGGTGATAAGATAAAAGCATGAAAAACCTAGTATGGCATATTGATTACAAATGTACCAGGATGATTGGACCAGCAATAACGCTGCAAAAAAACACTGAACATCAATTATTTAAGATTCAAAGATTGGCTTATCTAGGAACAACAAGAGCTATAAGGATGACTTTCAGGATCCTTCTTCAGCAGATCTTGTGATACAAGAAGTGAGGGCATCCCTGTATAAACTTCCAAAAACACAGGCAGCTTAAGAATTACAAATGTACAGACTCAGCCACTGAGTCGATTCTGAAAAGGATAAATCACCCTATCTTTGACTATGTTACCCCAGAAATACAACTGAGCAAAAACTTCCAAGTAGCCATTCAGAGGGAAATCTGGAACAATACTGAACAAGCTATGAATCTAATAGATGGTTTACAAAGACTAGATAGTATATGCAATATTAAACAGACAAAAACCCAAAAACAAACTGTGTAAACATAACTACAGTCAAGCTGTTTTCAAGACTCTTCAGGGGGCCAAAACGATGTCAAAACTTGTATTGAGAATGCCTTAGCACATTATGCAGACCAAAATATAGTGGTAATGAAAGCAATTAGGAGCCAACTGACTAACTAACTGGGCTTGGAATTTTTTTTTTTTAGAATAGCTAAGTTCTTCCTAAGAGAAGCTTTAAACATGGACCAAAAAACAGAAAAATCAGGTCTAGGCTGATTATCCCAGAAATAGACACAGGAAGCTATTCATAGATGAACCATCAAAGATGAGAGCTGAACAGCTTCTTGTTCTAAGTTAAAAACCACAGTAAGGGTTTTCACAGGTCGTCTTCCTGTGAGAAATTACCTTCATAATATGAAACTGTTCAATGGTGATCTAGACTGTAGACTATGTGGAGAAGACACCGAAATAGTGAAATATATTTTATGATATTGCATGGCACTGCCTTGTCCAAGATTCAAACTATTTGGATTTATTTGATACAATAGAGCAAGCTAGACAAAGCACAATAAGCTTCCTTTTGTTATTGTTTTCTATGTTAATCCTTTACTAAGGCCCACTTTTACAATCATTGGATGACTCTGAGCATCAATTAAAAATTAATAATCCCACTCAGAAAATCAATAAGAAAATCATGTTTTCTGATTACTAATTCAGCGATTTAGGTTGTTTCATAATCTCAACGGCAATCAAATTAGGCATTTAAGAATGATGTAAATCAATATGATGGAGTATTGTCAAACGTCTTGACGCGTTTGTTTGCCAGAGCAAACTTGGGGCAATGCTTTGTTGATTCTCCGAGTGCTTGGAACATCAATTCAGACTCACTCTTAAACAAACATGTTTTGCTAACACTCCACTAGATCTTTATGACATATTCTTAAATGTCTAATTACCAACCGTGCCCTAAAATACTAGATTTTTAATTTTTATGATATTTATCAATCTAGAAGGCCAAGATGTGAACAAAATAACTATTTGATGTACTATACAGGGTGTTACAAATTCGAGTAGTTGTATGGGGATCTCAAAAACCGTAAGAGATACGAATTTGTTTATATTATTGCAAAGTTCCGCATTTATATGACTAACTGTTAGATTGTTCGATGTAATAGTTTTCGAAGTAATATGAGATTAGATGTAAGTAGGTAACTTTGTATGATGTATTAAAAAACAAAGTTTTTATTAGAGCTGTTGAACTTAATTGTGTCTTTATTTTATATATATAATAAAAATAAAGTATTAAATATTAAAACCAACACCATGCCATTTAAAAAGTTTGAAAATTTTGAATATTTCCAGAGATATCCGAATAAAACCGAAAAAATAGTTTCTTTCTTCCGCCTTTGTTTTCAAATTTATTCAAAAATTAATAACACATTATTCGAGTATTTTTTTATGTTCTTTAAAACTGTGTAATCATTTCTTAGATACGTTTCGTATTTCAGATATCATCATCAGGTCAATTTTTTCCAATACGGACATGGATTTTTTTTGATGTTTTTGCTGAAAACTGGTTTTCAAATGTATAATCCCATATTATTTTTTAAAAAAATTTCGTTTTGTAGTAAAGAAAATGATGCTTTTTTATCATCCAATTTCTTCCTAGTACGGTCCTGGATATTTTAATCAGGATTCATATGCTAGGACAAATTAACATAACTGTAAAACTCGGTTTGATAAACATAATCAGTCTAGGTTTATTTACACTTAGTTTTTATTTTGTTTGCGTTAAAATGTATTTGAACAAACAAAAAGGAAGATTCACAATAACAACTTAAACTAGACTGAAATACTGAGAAATCTAATAACAATAACAACTATTAAAATTAAAACAAAATAATAACAAAATATTTATTAATGTTCTCATAAATGCTCAAAAGGACCACCATTCGCATCAATACATTGATTTATTTTTTGTCTTATGCTTATTATAGCTTTTTGAAGGGCCCCCCCTGTCCAAAAAAGTAAATAATAATAATAATAATAATCGCCTTTATTGAAAATAAAGTAAAAAGAAAAATACAATATCTGTAGCCTCCTGGCGAAATCTAGCCACTGGCTACTCTATTTAACCAGGAGACTACGCAAAATATATAAAAATTAAATTAATTTGTTCTGATTTAGGTAGTTAGACATACGCATGGTGGTTATTGCAGACTCAAAAAATAATTTTTTAAGGAGCTTTTAAATCTATTTAGACTAAGGTTTTTTATGTGAGAGGGAATCGAGTTATATTCTGAGACAGCATTATAAGTAAATTCTCTGCGAAACAAGGTTGTTGAATGCTGCGGTATTGTGAGCATACCTTTATTACGAATGTTTGCAGAATGAATTTGAGACCTAATGACCAATCTATCAGAAAAGCTAGCAGATGGCTGCATGGAAGTTAGTAGTGCATGTGTATATGAACCCAACTGGTATTTCCAACGATTTTCCATTTTAAGCCATTTGAGCTCGCTAATGCTATTAGATACATGATCATATTTCCGTAGATTGCAGATGAATCGACAACACCAGTTTTGAACCTTCTGTATGCGATTTTTATCATACATTTCTAAGCAAGGACCATAAATAAAACTGCAGTAATTAAAGTGCGATAAGACTAAAGATTCTGTAAGCATTTTCTTTTGAGCAGAGTTTAAAATATCACGATTTGCGTATAGTAATTTTAACGAGGAATAGGTTTTTTGCAATAGTTTTGTAACGTGCAGCCTAAAACGTAGTTTAGTGTCTAATATAATACCGAGATTTCTTGCAGAGGCGACTACTGGTAAAAGTTCGTTATCTATATTTATGTTGAGATTTAAATCTGGTGCTGTAATATTTTTTTTGTTACCAAACACTAATAGTTTTGATTTACTCGTGTTAAGTTTTAGGTTGTGTTGCATTGAATTTAATAAGAGTAAGATTACTGTTGATGTCTTCATAAGCTTGAGTTCTATCAGAAAAGTTAAATGATTTATATATTTGCGTGTCATCAGCATACGCCTGAACATTACAATGCTTCAAGGAGTTTAAAATATCAGAGGTATATATAATAAATAACAGAGGCGCTAGAATAGACCCTTGAGGAACACCGGAAGTTAATGAATATGATTGTGACAGTTGCTCGTTAATTTTAATTATCAGACTCCTGTCGGATAAATAGGACTTTATTAAGTTGACTGCATTATTGACGAACCCGTAGTACTGAAGTTTTGCACACAGAAGATTATGACTTATTGTATCAAAAGCTTTAGAGAAATCGAGCAGTACGAGAACGGTTATCATGTGCCTATCTGTTGCGCTTATAATATCATCCGTGACAGTAGCAAGAGAATCAGCAGTACTAAGACCCTTCCTAAAACCGGATTGACATACGGATAGTATATTGTTGTTGTTAGAAAAGGTATATATTTGTTTATATAGTATCTTTTCAAAAATTTTAGAGATACACGGTAAAATGCTAATTATTCTTAAGTCGGAGTAACTACTTGGATTAGAAACTTTAGGTAGTGGAAGACCAATGGCCTCCTTCCACGCCGACGGAAAGTGACAGAACTCAATGCAACAATTAATAATGTGAATAATATATTTATCGATAAAAGGACTACAATATTTTAGCATTATGAGCGTAATGTTATCTGAACCAAGAGCGTTAGATTTAAGACTAAACAGAGTTTCATGCACCTCTTCTATTGAGGTAAGAGAGAAATCAAAAATTTGATTGCTGAAGTGCCGAATATTTTGATAATACTGTATTTGTGTATCGCAGTCGGAAGTTGAAAATTGAACAAAAGAGCTAAAATAATTTCCGATCGAGTTAGGGTCAGCTAAGTTACTTGGCACTGTACGTTGCTGTGAAAAACGAATATTTAAATCAGATAAGGCAGACCACATCTTACGCGAATTATTTTCCGTTGCGAGTGAATTAAGATAAGCCCTTTTTTCACGACGAATGGATGATACCGTAAAATTCCAAAGTTCTTTGTACCGATTCCAGTCCAAAGGGAGCCTAGTACGCTTATATTTCCTCAATACACTGTCACGCTCCTTCATGATTGCCTTTAAATTATCTGTTAGCCAAGGGGCCCTAGGTTTACTGACCCGTGCCTCCTTAACAGGTGCATGTTTATCAAAAACAGCTAAGATAAAGGCCATGAAAATGGAGATTTTATTATCAATATCATTCTCCCGAATCATTTGATGCCATGGCAGAGACTGTAGATCTAAAAAAATAGATTGTAATTAAAGCTACGAAAACATCTAAATTTTACAATTTTAGGTTTAAATTTGTTTGTCTCTATTTTCAAATTACAGAAAACTGCTCTATGATCGGAAATTTCATTAGCTTCGATTGTACCTGAATTACTAATAACTAAATTACCGCTAACCCAAATAGGGTCTATAAGGGTGCTGGACGTATTTGTTATTCGAGTAGGTTCATTTAGTATTTGTGTTAGATCGTATGAGTTAAAGCATGTATTTACTGGATTATCGACATTAAAGAAATTTACATTGAAATCGCCCAAACAAATAGTCATCAACTGTGGGTGTAATAATAGAAAACATCTCGTCCAAATTATTTACAAAGTTATTTATGCGGTTACTGGGTGGTCTGTAAAGTACCCCAATAGCAATAGCTTTTGCGTTCAATTTGATCTTAACAAATAAGTATTCAATATCATTGTCAACTGAAAAATCGAGAGAAATTTCTTCACAGTTTAGGTCAGCTCTCACATATATGCCTACCCCACCTCCTCTGCTGCCCCTATCCTTTCTAAAAAACTGGTAACCAGGTATGAAAACTGCTCCTTCAACCACATCCTCCGACAGCCAGCTTTCACTTACCGCAAAAACATGGAATGCATTCAAAATACGCATTCTTAATTTTTCCACGGTATTAACTTGATTTTTATAAACTTTATCTTTCAATGTTCCCCATAGATAAAAATCTAGGGGCGATAAGTCAGGAGACCTTGCCAGCCAAGGTACTACCTACCTCCGTTTCCTATCCACCTTCCTGGAAATTCGGTATTCAAGTACTCTGAAAATGTGTTTGATTTAGATTTTGTCAAACTGACAACAATATTGTCTTAAATGACATAAAAAAAATTGTCTTAAGGCAAAGGTGACTAGATTAATTTTGTGTGCCATAAGCGAGTAGTAATAAGCATAAAAAGAAAAATAAATGAATGTATTGAATAGTTATGAAAACATTAAATATTTTGTTACTGTTTTGTTTTAATTTTAATAGTTGTTATCGTTATTAGATTTTTCAGTACTTCAGTCTAGTTTTAGTTATTGTTATTGTGAATTTTCCTTCTTGTTTGTTCAAATACATCTTAACGCAAACAAAATAATAAAATAAGTTGAAATAAACTTAGACTGAGTATGTTTATCAAACCGAGTTTTACGGTTATGTTAATTTGTCTTAGCATATGAATCCTGATTAAGATATCCAGGATCGTACTAGCAAGAAATTGGATGATAAAAAAGCATAATTTTCTTTACTGCAAAACACAATTTTTTTAAAAAGTAATATGAGATTATACATTTGAAAATCAGTTTTCATCAAAAACGTACAAAAAAATCCAGGTCCATATTGAAATAAATTGACCTGATGATGATACTTGAAATACGAAATGTCATATCTAAAAAATGATTACACAGTTTTACAGAACATAAAAAAGTGCTTTAATAATATATTATTAGTTTTTAAATAAATCTGAAAACAAAAGTGTAAGAAACTAAAAAAGAAAAATTATTATTTCGGTTTTTTCCGAATATCTCGGGAAATATTCAAAATTTTTAAAAATTTTAAATGGCATGTTGTTAGGCACATAAATGTGCAACTTTTCAATAATTTAAACAAATTCGTATTTCTTACGGTTTTTGAGATCCCCACACAACTACTCGAATTTGTAATATCCTGTATACTTCATTACAGATCTATCCAAATGGTAAAAAAATATACTAAATTCCTTCAGTAATGAAATACATAACCCTCACATATTTTGACAAACAGCAACACTAATGTTTATAGAATAATAGTGACTGTATCAGAATTGCTTTCTACTGACTTACAGTTCCTGTTCAGATAGATTTGAAATGAACATTTAGTATACTTTTTTCTTGTAGAAAACTGAATAATGTATCTAAATATGACCCCCTCCCAACAGAAAAAACAAAAAATACCACACTCAGTAAAAGTTCAAGACAAAATTGTAATCCAATTGGAAAAGTCGAAATTCTAAAATTATTTCTATAATTCATTTTTTTTCTATAACACCTGTCAATGTTAAGATTTCCTAATCTATGTTGGCTAGAAATAAAATTTCCTTTTTTAGAAAACAACAACAATAAGAATAAACAAGCCACTGCATGCTTTGTCAACTTTCAAATACTGTGAAAGGTATTATAGAAAAAAAGACGTACTGTATTTGCTGTATTTCAAGTTGAGAAAACTTAGTTTTCATAGTATTTTAGCCAATAAGCACAATAGCAGAAATTTTTAAGAAATCAGACACTTATGTGACCAGACAGGAAGGACCTCTCATCTCAGTAACTTATGAATGCTATTTCTTTGGTATTATCTAGAATGCCTTGATATAATCTATTCATGTTGCTTTTAGATGAAACCTAGCCATGGAAATCTGACAGTTTCAGTTGTGCAAATGGGATGTAAATAATTGCATCCTGTTTTTGAGACAAATATGGCCTTATTTCAGGCCGTTGAATTTGACATTTAGAAAAATTCAATTTTACTACAAAACAATGCATTCTATGAGAAAAATGCAAAAACAAATTTTTTTTTTGTCAAATTGACTGTCAATTCAGAAAATAGTAAATTTTTTAACTTTTCAGCAGTGCAACAATTTTTAACCTCCTCCATTTCTCTGCCTCTGATAAAGGTATCAAACACACGACTGCAAAGAATAACAAAAATTGGGTTAAATCATTTCGATTTTGTCTCAGGAATCTGCTGCCAATGTTTGTCAATTGTTTTCAGGGACACTCTGTATATCAATTTGTGTTTGTCATTTTTTGATAAAATTCCAAAAACAATATCAAGGCACTCCAGTATTATTATATGAGTAAAGCACATAAACAATGGAAATTAGGTTAATAAAATTTTAAATGTCAAATAATTTTAGAAAATCAAAGCAATTTCCTTACATTCAATTATATTCATGGATGATTTCATTTGATTTCGTCATTGACATCACTCATTCTTGAATTGCCAAAACCTGAAGATTTTAAATCCCTAATGAAAATTTCTAACCTTAAATAGGGTTCATCCACGTGACATTTTAGAGTCAGCTGTTGTCATAAATAAGTTATATACAGTGTGGTTCGGTTTTCATTACATACTCATTAATTTTGTCAGAATAGTTTTTCAAAAAATTCAAAAACTTATGTTACATAATTTCTTGCTCTCTTTCCAACAGTCTAAGACAAAATGCCATCACTGATAAAACAAAAGAGCAGCAATTTGAAGAACAAGTTTTTTAAATAGAACACCCTGTATGTTATTAGATAATCGGAATGATTATCAAACTCTGCATACAGTACAACTTTTATTTTTTCAATTAACCATTAAATAAGGTCATAACAGTAATAATAAAATTACCAAAAGCAGGCTTTGAACCAGGGTCATATTATCCAGTTGGCTGGAATAGGCGCCATGCCAAGTCCAATTGTCAAATTACCCACCAAAGCAATCACGTACTGGATAGGCTCTATTATGAACATTGACAAGTGTTGAGAAATCTGTATTTTTTAGGTTATGCTTATAACCTGCACGCCTAGACATATTTTTATTGGTTGCACTTGATCCCTTCTTAAAGACTGTTTTTTTAAGGTTACTCTAAATGTTGATTTGAAGTTATACGTCACCAATTTGGATTTTTCTGGTGCTGACATCATATATTTAATGTATTTGAATATAATCGTAGGCTATTCAAATACATGTATTGCCAAAAAATGGCTCGAGTAAGCCAACTGTTAAATTAAAAATATCCACAAAAAATGTTATAAAGATGTTTTCCATTTATGTTTACATGTAACTTTTGTAATAATTTGCAGTTTCACAGCTAACTGAGATGACAGGACTTTCTGATCAATTTTGAACATAGTTAAAGCAAGAAATAAAACACTTACCATCTGCACCAGCTGAATGCCAAAACACTTTAATAAATCTGTTGTTGAGGACAGCTTCAGTACTTCGATATGCAGCATTAGCCTCGGCATGACTAGAAAATGTAACGATGGCAGCTTCTGGATCACCTTCATAAAACACTTGTATGTTAACGATTTTCCCAAACTTTGAAAAATGATTATTTAAATGAGTAATATTGTTAAGGCCAGGTGGTACTTTTTTCAGTTCTAATGAACAATTTGATGGGTTTTTAGTACGCGGTCCCAAGCGATTATAGTCAAAGCTCTTCTTCTTAAATAAACTTTCTTGCTGTTCTGCTTCGGGTTGTGTATATGGCTGACGAGCAAAATTATTAGTAAATTGTTCTGGTTGTTGATTATCCAACACTGGTACTGAAATTAATTCTCTTTGTAAACTTGATTGAGGCATAAACGATCCCATCTGAGGAACACGCGGACCTAACATTGCTCTTGGCCCTCTAAATCCTGGTCTGTGCCACATTTGTGGAGCCTAAAGATTATAGATAGAAACTTAAAATTCTATCTCCCAATAAAACATACAAATACTTACTTGAGGATTATATTCTGGCATTAATGGCCTGGGCTGAATGTGGTGTAAAACAGGATGTCCAGGTGCAATAATAGGTGGTGGTATCATAGGAGGAGGTGCTTCATTCATAGGGGCTCCATTTGGTCCAAACGTTAAAACTCTGGTCAATGCAGAATCTTCCAAGACTACAGGATCTACACCATGATCGTATGGACACATCTCACCTCTCATACAAAACCCTTTCTCATCATAATCCCTACATCGTTTCTTTGGCGATCGATTACCACCAGCATTATGATGCACTACAACTGATTGAATACTCTGTGTTGTATTAGTAAGTCTTAAATCCATATCTCCATGATTTGAATCTTGGGTAGGAGTACCAGCACCAGACCTATTGTCTTTAGGTTCTTTATCATTTCTCGTTACATCTTTTCGGTCTTTTCTATCAATTGAACGTGATCTACTACGACTAGTTGACCTAGGTGGTGACCTGTTTCGATAACGTCCTCTATACGAATGTCTAGGACTTCGAGATCGTGATCGTATTCGACTTGCAGACACTGAACGTGATCTTCGTCTATCATATCTACTGCGCACTGGTGACTTATTTCTGTAAAGCCGTGGCCTTTCACGCTTCTCTCGATAAGGTTCCCTATCTCTATCTCTAGATTTTTCTCTAGAACGTGATCTCCTGTTCCTATCCCATGAGCGTGAACGTGAACGATTTCTGGATAACGAACGATGTCTAGATCGTTTTCTTGGTTTTTCTTCTTTCTCCTTATATTAAAAACAAATAAATAAATTAATATAGTAAGCTTGGGTAATACCATTGTTATAAATTATTAAATACTTACTGATTCACTCTTTCTAACATCACGATCTCGTTTGACTTCAGGTTGTTCTTTTTCCTTTTTTGAAGCCACTGTCCCGTTAACTGCTTCACTAAAGTTGGGTAATTCACTAAGAGGAATAATTTCTTTCTTTAACTCTTTCGGTTTTGGAGGTGATGCTTCAGCTTTGACAATATTTGGATTTGGAGGATTTGTACTGGGAATCACTGGTGTTAAGTAGTCTCTGCTTTCCAATGTTTTAAATAACAAATTTACAAACGATTCTGTCTCTAAAATATTTAAATATTACCAATAATATATTAGCAACTGTTACATATTTTATTATTAATTACCATGTTGTAAAAATACTTCTAATTGGCTGATCATACTTTGTCGTAATGCATCTGGACTCTTATCTTTTTTAACAAGGGCAAATACATATTTGGCTAATGCTCCAGGATCTGCTTCACAACTAAAAATTGAATTACTTTATAATTTTTATAACGACTACTGCGAATGATAATGACTGAACATTGAGGTTATGTTGATTATAACTTTTCACAAAATAATTTGATTACGGAAGCACAATTTTAACACAAAAAATAAATAAGTATCCTTACTAGTAAACATTGATAGATATTTTTATGTTACAACATAAAAGTATTATAATGCAAAAATAATGATTTAGTGTAAAATATGCGACTTACATTGGTTTTAATACGACTGTAAGCCAAGTTTTAAACGCATCGGCGTCTTCAACAATCATTTTTAAATTGTAGCTAAATAAAGTTGCACTTCGATTCACTAACGTTAGACTGCAAAAATATTTTTATAATATAATTTTATAAGAATTTATGTACAGGTACACGCTATAAGAGATCTCTTGCAAAATCAACTGTTGGTGGAGGTACCAACTTACGCTAGCGCTAGAACCTAGGAGGTAAACATTCTAAAAATAAATGTTACTAAAAATAGAACTTGAACCAGCTATTCAATTTTGTTTTCCCTTTATAAAACCGCAACTTATAATTTATTATAACGATACCTCTCACGTTGAATTAAAAATAAATTGTAAAACGAATCGTAGTAAAACTAAAATTAATTTTATTTCACTGGGTTTCAATTTATGTTCTTATCAATTAATCAGTAAAGTTGTTGGATGTTCCATCTTAGTATCATCATCTTTCAAAAATGCATTTAAGGTTTTCATTACCCTAATATAGGTAGTTTCTGCAACATTTGCACGCAATCATAAAAAATAAAAAGTTGGAACTATTACTATGTTCACATTTTTAAAACAAAAGTAAAAGAACAATAATGTTATCAATGTTTATTTACATTTCAAAGAAACTACACATCCCATAAATGCACATGTACATATGTACAGAAGTTTTTGGTGTCCAAAAAGACGATAACAAATGGGACAGTTCCAAAAATATAATACTATGTATATAAATAGATAATAAAACAGATGTATTGTTTTAAAACTACTACTACAGGAACTGTACACCAATTCCGAATTGCACTCCAGGTTGTGGTGAATCTTGTGGATCATAAGCATGTGGGAAACAATAATTAACTTCAATTCGGGCCATCTGTCCCAATCTTATGGCAATTCCTATACCATATGCTATTCGAATATTATCCGTTATTTGCTCAAAAGATGAACGTTCATCACCTAAGTAAATTATAAAGATAGAATTATATCAGAGATTATAAGAATCTACACCTCACCAATTTTAAAAGGATTTATATTTCCTGCGTTGACAAATAAATGCGTGCGGAATAATTCTCCAAAACCTCCTCTTCCTGGTCTGAATGGTAATGGAGTATATAAATGCAAACCAGTTGACCAAAACCACTACAATATTTTGTTTCATTAATGTTTCACAATTCTAACTCTTAAACAATAACCAATGCCTATTAAATGTCTGTCGACTGCATGTAAGATACATTCTTCCTGTTAGAACGCATGTAAAAGTGGCAAACACCACCTGAATACACTTCTTATAGTCGACAGACCTATATAACAGACTTTGACTGTAACTTACGCTCGATCCAATAGAATTTCCTTCAGAGTGAGGTCCAACTCCACGTGTCTGAAATCCACGTAAAGATAATGGGCCTCCTAGATAGTACACGTCTGACAAACAGACTAAATAATCATTACCCAAAGAATTTAAGATACCACCAGATGCAGATGCTTGCAGTACCTTTAATACATTAATTCAAATAAGAATACTAAAAATATTGTTTTAAATACTTGCAATATCATCCATCAAGGAAAAATTTGTTTGTATAAAGGCATCATTTTTGACGAATCCAACATTGCCACCAGCTCCTGCAAATTCACTAGTTATTTGTAAAAGTGATCCACATGTTGGAAAAATAACGTCATCTCTTAAATCGATGGATAAGATGTGTTTTAAAGATGATTTTAAATGCACTCCAGCTCCTTCTCGCACATCAAATGATGAACTTCTACTCAGAACTGATAAATCTCTGATTGCTGCATCCCATTGAAAATTGTGTCTTACCTATAAAGTAAAAATTAAAGTTTTACATTGCCTGGAGTTAATTAATTCTTTGTTTGCAACACTATTCAATTAACATTTATCAATTTAAAGGTAGAAACCAAATATACATACTGCAGAGAATGAATTAAATCCAAAATCCAATAGTAAACCTTTATCTAATTCTTTGTATCCTGATACTGGCCATTCAGAAGTTGATTGATAAACAGAGGCCGAAAACCTGCAATTATACAAAACTACAAACATTCATTTTAAATCAAAGTCAATATTTACATTGGGTTATGCTTTCCTCTAAATGGCTTTATAAAAGATACATTAAAATTATTTGATCTTTTTGAACCATAACTATATTCAGTTTGCAGTCGTTCTCCACGACCTAATAAATTAGGTGCACGAAGTCCTACAACCAATGAGCCTTCATTTTCACCAACTTGTGTATTTACACCACCCACGATTCGTCTTAGTTCTTTAACATGAAACGTTACCTATAAACAAGAAGTAAGTACAAAGTTCACAAAACTCAAAACTCATTTTACTTCTAAACCATTTGGAGTGGCATGTGGTCCTTTACTGGTATCAATATATACTGCGATATTTCGAAAACAACCAAGAGAATCTAATTTAGTTCTAACCTACAAGAAATGTTATTAATAAGGAAGATTGCATTATATTACATCATGTAAACCTTATGTGCTTTAAGGAGGACATCTTGAAAATCACTTGCAGTGAAAAGATCTTTTACGGCATCTTCAACTATATCATCCTTAGTACGAGCCAAACCACTGACATGTATACGATCTACTCTAGCCTAAAAAAATACCAATTATGTTGAAAATTATTACCACATAAACTTGCAACACTTCTAAAGAGATTCATCTACCTGTACACCTTCTAACTGGATTTCTTTTGTTTCACCACCATCGCAACTATTATAATTAAGTTCTCTCTTAGGAATTGCAAATTTTTCACTTTCCTGAAATAAATGTTAGGTTATCTCACATTGAAATACAATTTATGTGGTGCAGTCAGAATTTTATGTAAAAACTAACCTTTGCATGAACAATTCCCATATTTAGTAATCGAAATAACCGCGAAACAGATTAAAAACCACCTAAAATTTCGTATTAGCTTCTCATATCTACGAATGATTTTTTTAATGACAGCACGGTGGAAACAGCTGAACGATCTTAGCGATCTTAGCGCGATCTTAACCTAGAAACATTTTCTTTTACTAACTTTAGGTTGGTTATCTTTGGTTACCACACATATACAGTGCGATCTTCAAAGAAAAGCATCGACAATTCATTCTGGATTGTGAAATATTTACTGTCCATGATTATTAATAATAATGACAATAATTTATTATCATTAGTATTGTTTATAAATTAAACAATGTATGGTTGTTTTTTGTTGCTGATATTTCAAATAGCACTTGCCGAGGATCTCGTGACTGCTATGTATATAGTCATTTCGTTAGAATTTATGGCCTTAGCCGCATCCCCACACAGTTACAATCGTTGCAGTTACGTACAGTTCAAAGCAATCTGTGGTTCAAAGGCTCAATTAATAGAATGTGAAATATTTGGTTGAAATTTCAATTTGATTTAAAAACAAAATATAGGCTCACCATTAATTGTTAAAATACTTTTTCCACTACTAAACTAAAAGCATGTTCCTACTATCTTATTTTTAATTATGAATAAGTTGGGCTGAGATGATAGAAAATTGGTTGGTGATAGTGTTGCCAACAATGGCGATTTTCTTCCAAATTGGCGTTTTGCGGGATAATCATGACGCACTAAAGTTGTTGTTGGCGCTTAAAATGATGTTTGACTTTAAAATATAATAACTATTATTATGTACAGCTTGGGACTTATATAATGCACAGCCCCAAAATAGAATAAAATGTAGTGGTTATGCAACACGTCTAGCAGCTTTAGGTACTTTTAAGCAGAGAAGAGTTCACCCTTTACAAATCATTTTACTTTTCTTCGTGGGTCAGTGGTTAACATCCTTGTATTACAACCGACCGTACGACATAGCGTAGGTTCAAACCCTCTCATCGGACAGTATTTTTTTATTTATTTCTTTTATGAATAGGAATCACGGAAACGTTTATTTGTTGGTGTCAGTGATTTTTAAAAAAATGTGATTATGTATGTCGCATATTTTCACCGTCGGCGGCGATACCAAACCGCATGCGGTAATGAATGGAAGTATAATTTTTCATGGCATGTATTGATAGCATATGAATGTGTAATATTATAGTATTTAAATGGTGTGCAATACCAAACTATTTTATTTGCATAAGGCATCAGTTTTTTATTTATTTGTAAATTGTAACAGGCCATGTTCAAAACAATGCTTTAAAAAAAGTTAAATAATTAGAATACATAATACATACTAAAAAACAATGTTGAAAACCTCTGAAATAAGAAGAAAAATGTAAAGATGTATAAGACCGGAGTAGGTATTACTTTAATGTTCAATGTTTATTTACATCAATAATGGCCCAGCTGATTATGTTTTAGACAATCAATTTAAATGTTACTTAGCTTTTGGTATCGTGAGTTTAAAATACCTATAGCCCTATTTTAATTACTACCAATTTAAATACTCAATAACTTTAAAAAATAAATAAATCACCATTCAAAATAAAAACTTATATCAATGGGTAAGGATCCCTCCATGGACATTGTTGTTGACTTGTTGGCAAAACCCTTTTACTACCTGCGGTGACAGCAGGGATTAGTGAAAGTGTTTCTATAGGAAAGTTACAAGCCGTTTCACCCTAGCGCAAATAATTATTTGTTATGTATTTGACTCAAAATAATTCAATACTTTCCCATATCCGTAAGGTTTCTATACTGTGCCCATATTGCTAAGGTTATTTTTTGCCTCGTATAAGTTAACGCATTAGGATTCAAGTTGCCTATATTTGAAAGGTATCATAGTCTTTTTCCAAGAATTTTAGATACTAGACAATTGATTATGTAGAATATATCTATGTGACAAAATTATGCATGGTTAAATTTTATGACAACCTATTTCTCAATTTAATACAATAGGCGTCATCTATTATTTTAGTATCTACTTCAAAAGACGAGCTTCCTTTAAGAAAACAGTAATAGATTACAAATACATAATATGTATATATTATAAATACCAAATTACTTAGTTCGCATTAAACTCACTTGTGATGTTTTAGTAAAAACCTATTAATATGAATACCATAGTAATAATTACAATATTAGTAATAAATAACAACAATAAAAGTGGTAAGCTATTTAGGTGTTGGAAATATATAAATAATAAACTCTATGCAATTCTCTTAGAATTTGTACCATAAATACCCTCGACACACTGAGAGTTTAATTGCCATTAAAATAAATGACCATTTGTAACGGGAAAATGCCCAAAAGTATGCACGAGTCCCGTCAAGACCAATGGCTGATGTTAAATCCCGTAGCTCATGCCGCAGATGGGGTGGATTCTCAAATGAACTTACCTAGGCACACACAAAGAAAAGCTCACCGATTTCCAAAACTCTTACTAGACTGATAGTTGTTCACAAAAGAGGGCGCCAGCAGTCATAGATTGAAGGGTTCTGATGGTCGGTCACGCGACTGCTCGTGAATCCGACACCCTGTATATAGGTTTCTTACGAAACCTCACTCTGTGTGTAACTTACCTCGTGGAAGCTTTATTAAAATTCGCTCTAACGTTTCACAATCGAGACTCAACACAAAATAAAAACTATAAACACGTGATTTGTCTTAAATAATTTTGCCGAGAAAGCCCTCTGAAGGCTTCCTTCTTTTAAAATAATCAAAAAAGAAATACAAATTAGTATTAACTTTTCTCTTGAACAAAGGCATGTAAACTTTAAGTGAAATTTAGAATAAGCACCACCGTGCTTTTTAATAGCCAAAGGAACAAAAAAAAACAAAATTAACGCTGCTTCGTCTGGACCAGGGATCCACTTACAAAAAAAATACAAATAATAGACCTTTCTTCCATTTATTAATAAACAATAATAATAAAAAAATGAATTAAACACACAAACAAGAATATAAAAATAACACTACAAAAAAAATATCAATAAATGGTGTGAATTGATTTCTTTACTGGAGAACAAAGTTGATAAAATAATGAGAATATAAAAATAAAAACAAGTTATTACAATAAACAAAAAAAAGAAATGATTCTGTTACGTTAAAATTTCAAAATATGAAACAAAAGATCAAAATTGAAACATTAAATTAACTTAACCAAGATAATCTTGACAATAAATTTTTAAGTAGCAACAAATGGACTTTATATCTAATAACAAAAAAACGGTAGCCAATTATATTGCAACAATTCAATAAACACCAGCTAAAAATATCTGGGAACGTTCCTGTTACAAATTAGTTAAAAATATTGATCATAAATATTATAATTCTATGAGAAAATACGAAGTTAATCTTGTCTAAGCAAGGTTTTTGTACGAAATGTTTCACAAATTCAAAGTTCTCCTAGTCGTTCACCAAGTGAAACAACCATTAAAAACTCAAATAACAAAACAAAATAGGTCTTTCTTACGTATAAATGAAATCTTTCTTTCAGATAGTATGTGCAGGTCTCTGATTTCCAACGACAGCAGCCCGTCCAGATGATATACGGCGCAAAATCTTACAATCGCCGAGCCTCACCAATGTTCAAGAAAACTTAGGTTCCAAGGAACAATCACTTTTATTAACGTTGACCAAGAAACACAAGAACAAAATCCAAGTGTTTATACACAAACTTTAAAATTGAAACCACTTTGAGTCTCAAATGCTCTTTAATTTATTCAATCTATTAGGTTCACGAAGCTTCCAAGGTGTATTACACACAGTTCGATTCTTCACGGGGCGGGCAGTTTCTGTTCTCAATAGACCATTAAACGTTGCACCAAAGGGACCAAAATTGTTGCGTTTCTACCCTCTACAAGTTTTATTTCCTGGCAAATACCAGCGTAACTTTAGATGAAGCTGAACCGTTTCCCACAATAACAACTATTCGAAGTATCACTTTTCGGTAAACAAACCGATTTTCTTCCGTGAATAACACGACAAAGACCCAACGAAACCCGGATTTCTCGAGTCCGATGTCTCTTTCTTATACTAAGAGAATCGCTTAACTTGAATTAGGTTAGTAACCATTTAAGGGTTTGTAGAGGCAACGCCGAAAAAAAATATGCCCGCACGTCGTTTCGAGTACGCAGCTACCAACGTAATCCCTATTCTCTCTGCGTCTCCTGTCACGCAGCTTGCGCTTACCGGAGTGGGGCTGGGAAGCCAGATGCACGACCTAACAGGTCAAAATGCTAGTATTCTTATGAGGCAATGAAAAATTCTACTCCTTAGATTTTCAGCCTGAACCTGACTAAACAAAGAACGTGTGACTCCAGCATTCGCGACTAAGATTCCAGGAACCTTTTATTTACGTCTGGATCTTGATATTGGAAAAATAACAAAAGGCACGTCCTCTGGAGCCCAGAAGTCGAGACCACAAAGTTATCAATTCTTTAAAATAAAATTTTAACAAACATCCGTTGATAGAATGAAATAATTTAAATATTACGCGCCAGAAAAACAAATATCTGAACGAAATTGAAAGGCAGGGGCGGATTTAGTGAGAATTTTAAAATAACATTACACATTTAGATAAATTACCATTTCTCTTGCTAGCAGACACACTAAGCCAACACCACCTTAAAAAATTCAAATTGCGTAATTGTTATGTAGTTTCTTTTTTTTAATATAAGACTTTATTCGAAAAATTTTTTTTGACAATTTATATACAGAAAACTTTTTTTTCTGCAGTTACAATGCAAGAAAACATATCAAATACTGATTTAGTCAAAGTGACCTGATATTTGTGAAATTTTGCATATAGTCATAATTTCATATTCTGAACAACTTTCCTTAATAACATTTTGCCGTATTATTGACCAAAATGGCACTTTGCTTCAACATAAAATGGTGTTTTTCAATTGTCATGACTATCATGGATTTTAAAAACTAAAAATGTGCTTGAAATTGTTTTCAGACCAAGCAAGGCGAAATTCCAAAACATCAAAACGAGATTCAGAAATTTTTGATCAATTATACCTATATTGAAGTCAATCCGGGGACACAACGTATATGGCTTATATTATAAATTTGTTGGTAAGCCCCCCCCCCCCCGGAAATCATCGAGCGGACGCCCATGTTGATACTGATGTTTAAAGATGAATGTACTCTTTATGTAAGTAAATTTTCTTTAATTGTCTTTTCAGTTGTAAACAGCCATTACTAGATTTGTTTGAGTGTCCGTAGGTAAACTTGTCATCCTAGGGTGGTAAGTATAATTTTGTATCATCTAAGTCTCGTCTTACAGTTTCCGTATTTCGGGCGCTGGCCACATTTTACGCCAGTCAGTGCAAGAAATTTTATGCACGACTAGAAAAAAGAATTAATTTCATATTAATCTGGCGTTAAAGTGCTTCAAAACGTCCTAGGGCGATAAAGATGAAGTTTATGTTCTGGAGGCAAGTGAATAAGCCCATAAAGCTTATTTTCACCCCCGGTTGTGTATAAATAACTATTAAATAATTTAGAAAATTTTAGTTCTAGTAACTTCTGAAAGAAATTAAATAAAGTTACAGGTGACTACAACTAGATTTTTTTTAATCAATTAATATTTCGGGATTAGTATTAAGGTCGTAATTTAGTAAATGCAAAAAAGTAAAAAGTCGACTTTGATATGAGTAATATAAGCACAAAAAAAAAATAATTTGATATCGATTACCCATATACAATCGTGGAACGACGATCACTATCATGTTGCCAAGTTTCGTGAACTTTAACTTTTTATTTCTTCAAAAGAAAAGCAAAGATTAAAGTAGTATTAAACTTTTCGGCTTACTTTTTATCTGTAGTTATACATAGACGACGTAATTCTTCGATAATGCTAAAAGATGCTGGAAGATATAAATGAGTTTAAGAAATCGAAGACTTCCGAGCACTATTTCCAAAAATAAACAGTTCGCACTGTTATACCTTTCTGGTTCAGTGCTGATTTGTTTACAAACAAATCGTAAAGAAAGTAAAGATATATCAATTTTATTGTAGCAGTCTTTACATCAGTAAACATATTTACGAAAGTATCAAATCTGAAAAATCTTTGTAAATAAACTAACTAAAGAAAAAGGACATTCCGAATATATTTCATAACATCTTCCATTAGCCTTTCCATATATTTCAGCTTCCACATATGGATTACTATATGTTAAATTATTTGTTAAACTTTTGTTTGCAAAATCTTCAGAAGGCCTAAAAATGTATAATTCAAAAAGAGACGATAAATAAAAGTAGATTAAAACCAAAGTTATAAATACGAATACGTACGTAAATAAATAATGGACAATGTTTTCTAAAAGACTATTGAATTCTTCTATATGCATTGGAATCTCAGCTATTTCGCATATCGAACGTTGCAAACATTTCTCCCCATTCAAACTAAACCTATATTGAAAAATGAGAGTCTCGCATTTCAATATTAGTTTTATTTACATGTTGTTATATTACCCTTCTAGAAATCCAATAACATATTTATAAAACATGTATCTGTCAAGATCATATTCTTCATCGACTTTCTTTGCAGAACGAGCGGACACCACAGTTGGATACCATTGAGTAGTATTAAATGGTAATTCGAAATTACACTGTACGCATAAACTAAAATTGATAGATCTTTTTGGGAAGATTACAGGTGCAGATACACCATAAGTAAACTAAAAATAAAAAAGAATAATCATTATTTTTTTTCTGCGAATATTACTAGCATACCTGCAAAATTGTGAACTGGGGAAAGAGTAACGTCCTTTTTGAAATTTGATGTTTTTCACAAAGTACAATAGGAATTAATAAAAACGCTTGTAGGAAAGGATGTTTCGATAAATACATTATACTATCATATGTAAAACGTACATTAGTAATAAATTGTAGTATTAACTGTAAAGTAGGCTGTGCTGTCATGAGAAGTGCTAATTTTTTATGTATTCCTCAAGCACTTGTTATGTACTCACGAGCAACTTAACTGTGCTTTTATGTTTTTTATCGTGTTTCATTTTGATTCATTTACTACAATTTAACTGTTTTTATTTATGAAGATTTCTGTTTTTCACCTCATTTTGTCTTCATTTTCAAGACTTAAAATAATAAACAAATATTAAAACGAATAGCCAAAATTTACAAAAGAAATTAAAATTTAAACAAATTTTGTTTTAACTAGAAACTTCGAATTAAAGATTTAGATTGTTTTTCCTTCCGGCAAAGCCAGTTGATTCAGAAATCTTAACTAATTTTTTTACTTAAGTTTAGACAGATAGGGTAGGTTCTGGTTCAACTCCAAAGTAGGAATCCAAAGAGTCCAGTTTGGCTAGAGTATTCGTCTTCACTATGTTTTGGTTCTCAAAACAGCATGACAATATTGGTTAGTTGTTTTAGTTGTTCCTAACATTCCACAATGGGGTTACAATCAGTGCCATATTAAGTAAATAAACTCAGAAACGAACATTAAGAACCAATGTTGAAGAAAACGATTTTGATTCCAGATTAACTGAGTAAACCTAATTTGATTTGAACAGAATGTATTAAAAATGCCAAAGAAAGTCCATCGAACTATTACCCTTCTCTGATTTGTGTAAAATACATCAAGACCTTACTTTTTTTCTTAGAAAATCAAGTTGATTTTAATCTAATTTCCCCTTCAAACAACCTAACACGCTCCACTTTAAAATCATCAATGTGCTCTCCAATATATTTCGAAAGCAAATAAAACCGTTCCAAAAATGCTTTGGTCATTTTGAGATTTATTATTTGAAGATCGTTTTAGTTTGGAAGCCAAACTGAGCCAGAACTTTTTGTTTCAGATTTTTTAAACAAAATTACCCAGGACAAAACCATTTTTGTTGCAATTGGTAGAAAGAGGTTCTATTAAGTGAAGGAAAAGTTTAAGTGTCATTTCACGATTTTATTTTGGGTACTGGCCCATTTGTAGGAAAACTCTTCCTAAAAGTTTAAAAAATCAAAATTTATAATTGTCAATGAGGATACAAAATATAATAATAAAATGAAAAATTAATTACTTGTTGATTTTGACGGACCCCAGGCAGATTCAGATTTCCAAAGCATAAGGTCGCCTCAAGTTTTCTGATACAGATGTTAATAATGTAATCTACATTACATGCTTTGAACTTGAAACCGAATTGTTTGACAAGGTTAGTATAATATCTTCTCTCACGAATTCGAGCAGTACTGCCGTCTCCAATTGCAATGCCTCCGACTCGTCAGCACAATATTTTTTAAAAATCGAATGGAATTTGAAATTTAGCGGAGAGGGTAAATTGTAAAAAAGACTTAGAAACTTGATCTGGTAAAATTAAGAGATGTGTGAAAGGTTCCAAAGAAAACACGGTCAAATCCATATTTATACTACCGTAATGGAGACGTTATTAGGACGATTAGAAAGGCCAAACAGCCCAATTGTGATGTAGTTAGTGTAAACGATGGCAACAAAAAGTCAATCTTCTTGTGTTAAAACTGGTAATTAGTTTAAATAAGCTTTTATGAAATGCAAGGTTAAGAAAAAAAGTTTTGCTATTGCTATGATAAACTAAATGTGACCGTAGTCAATTCTGGTTACATTTAAAAAACTAATTAGAAAGGAAATGCTTACAGTCAGCAAGCATCTTATTCTTTAAAGAATGATAATGTTTGTAACTAGGGAAAGTCTCTTTTCGTTAGATGACTGGAACAAATGGAAAGAAATAGTGTTGAATTTTGTACTTGTCGTAAGAATCTTCAAACTGCTTTAGCTCTCTTTTTTGGTTCTCTTTTGGTTAGCAATACAGCCGATAATCAGTCTAATATACAAATTGAAGTTTTTAATACATCTTTAAAAGTCAGTGGTCAACCGTTGTATATTTATAGAAGAAAATCAGTTTAAAGTTAGATCGAAGTCTGAAAAGAAGAAGCAATTTTTTTCTAAAAAGATACTGATATGAGTGTCCGATTTATGATTATTCTCTTTAAACAGGTACCTATTTTTAAACATGTGTGCATCTATTGTTCTATCAGATATGAAAGTATTGGAAATTTATAATTCTTTATACAATGTTAGAAAATTGCCATACATTTAACAATGTGTTTAAGCTATTTCTCAAAAACAACCCTACTGTAATTTTAAGTTATGTATAGGTTATGAAAAAAAACTAAAGTATTCTTCAAATCAAGTATCTTAAGCAATACATCAATTTATGTATGGTTCGTTACGGACAAAACTGGGATTAATGTCCCATCGGGATTGCAACCGTATATAAAATCGGTACGCCATCTGTAATTCTAGCCTTTATACAGTGGAAGGCTTAGAGCAGGCGGTAGACAATAATAATAATGCAAG
The DNA here is from genome assembly GCA_011009095.1 of Ignelater luminosus. NCBI lineage: Eukaryota > Metazoa > Arthropoda > Insecta > Coleoptera > Elateridae > Ignelater > Ignelater luminosus. Next base: position 45,574 of record VTPC01000721.1, on the reverse strand, counting down.
AATCTTAGGGTTTCGAGATCGAGAGAGCGTCAGCTGCAGCAGAGAGTCGGTGACCTAGTCTCGAATGGAAGACCCTACAGCTGATCTTCGTATCTAGGTCAGTAGGCGAGATGTCTGCCAAAGTCGAACCGCAGGTTCCAGCGATACACAAACAAACGAAATAGAGATTGTACTGCACTTTCTTTAGATACTTACTTTTCCAATGGGGGACTAAGCTAATAATATATCCATATGTGAAGGTCAACGTCACCTGGTTCCGGAACAGCTGATTCCCGAAATACTCTATAAGTATGCTTATAACACAATAAAAGCCAAAAGATAAATTCATAACTTCTATTAGCATACTATTGAATGAATATAGGAAACAGCTTACAGCGTTTCTGGTTGCACTGTTTGAAAAACTTGTATAAAAACACATATAAATGTAAGATAAACAAGTAAAAATACATAAAGAATAAGTACACAAAAAATCTGGCCGCATTAAGTTTATTAATATTTACGAATTAACAACCCAGCGCACTGTATAAAACACTGGTAACGTGAAGATAATACGTACATTTAGACAGTCAATCAGCCGCAAATATTATAAATTTTGCGGTCATTTATGAAAGAAGCATGAATGATATAAACATGAAAAATATAAACAGTAGTGATACTCCGACTGTAGGTGTTTTACATTTAACTTTGGATCCAGATATTTATTCAAATAAAGTGTTTAACAAAAACAATTCGACCAAATTATAAAATAACAAGAATGTACGTCATCAGAACCTAACATAAATAAACGATCAAGTCAAGAATTAAATTGATAAATTTTGTTCATAAATGTACAAACTAATAAAAAGGGTGATAATATCTTGGAACAAGTTCGTTACGTTACAAATCGATAAACCACAGGTTCCTATTAACTAAACAATAGTATAAAGCTTTCACTACCGTAAAACGATACGTCAAGCTTTTCACTACTGTGAAAGGATCTCATAAGGTTTTTCCCCACTGTAAAGCAATGTTTCCGTAACTTATGCAAGTGTATTCGCATTGACAAGTTATATGCGTCAACGTTGCCTTTTTATAAAAGATAGTTTGAAAAGAGTAAAATTATTTACCGTATAACTGGGACTAATCCAATAGAGAACCAATTTGTTGGCACAGAAAACACTTAACTCACGGCACTGGTTTACATAAAGTTTAACTTACAGTTAATACATTAATTTGTAGGAATGAACGACTTCCACATACGTTTGTAATTTAAAGAGATATTTGAATTGACTTTAAATATCTATAAAGAGCGATGCAGTACAAATCTCCTGGAAATTCGATAAAATGTTTAGGTATAACGAAAACGGTAGTTTACTGAGAGTTCGATGTAAATTAGTTTGATAGGTCTACCGGGCTGGCGAGGTTTTTGAGAGATGCGTTACGATAGCGACACGTCTGGTACATTCCAGGGATTGTCGATAGGATATTTAGCGATGACAGAAATTATTCGCGATGTTTTCACTCAGGCCAATTATCACCTTAATAGAAATTAGTCAACTATTTGAATTACTTCTCAATAATTCGCGAAATTTCAAACTTCACATGCAAAGAACACGGAGGACGCGTGTTTCTTCATCGATAACTCTGGTTGAACTTTCTCGAGTTCTTTTGCGGAATGTCTAAATTCCAACCCTCCGAAAAGGTGGGTCTAACAAATTATTGGATGTTCAGCATACATGACTACATGACAACCAATAAAATAATACGAGAAGGGAGTGATTTAACTAGAAGTTTGAACGTTGCACTCTGCAATTATAGCAAAATAAATCTTGTCCGGACCAGACAAAGTGACAGTTTTATGGTTTAGAGGAGCATAAAACTAAAAGATAAGAATACAAAATTCTTTAAAATGCAAAAATTAAATCTAGAAAATACAAATTCAAAGGTACTTTTATTCTATGCAGAGCCCTAATGTATCTCTAGTTTAGCATTGAGAAAATATTTTTATAAAAGAATTCTAAAAGAAAATAATATTCTCAAGTCATAAATCTAATAATATCAAAGGGCATTAAATCAAGGGGTTTTTATGCTACAGAAAGACGATAAAATTAATTTCTAAAAGGAATAACGTATTTAAAATGAGAAAAGATTAAAAATAATAAAAAGATATTTTGTTATTTACAGAAGTTAATAACACATTAAGGGAAAATTAAATTATTTCTGAATTTTCCTAACAAGTTACCCTGACCGTTTATCATTTCTAGTCATTAATAGATTGGATCTTGTAATTATTTTAGTTAATAATCATTTTTTGCAATCACTTAATACTGTTGATAGCTTAATACGATCAATTAGTTTAGTCAGTCAGATTAGTTTAACGGTTAATCTTTCATGTAATTAATTTTTAATCGTTAATCGTTTCATACAATTAATCTAATCGCTAACTATTTTATGCGACTAATTTAATCGTCTATCGTTTCATACAATTATCTTTCATGATTAATTCAATTGTTAATCGTCTGATGCGATTGACGATTAATGTACTCGTAAATCGTTCATGACGATTAACGATCTGACTAGAATTTGTCCAACACTGTATATCGAAAAAACAATCACAGTCTTAGTTGCGACGTTGTGAAGAAGTACAAATTTTCCTTCTATTTACTAATTTAGCGTGGTTTGGAACATAAATAACTAAAAAGTAATCTCGGCTAAATAGGTATGTAAAAGTTAAAATAAAGAGTATTATTTGTAGAACTGCTCCACTGATATTTAATAAACGAGGGGCGTACTATATGACAAAAATCTCAAAATCACTGTGTTTAAGATTTCCATGACTCAAGAAGTTTTATATCTTTCATAATGTATTAATACTTCAACGCATCAAGTAGCATATATAACTACAACTTTAATTATTACTTAAAGTTCTCTTAAGTAAATAATAAAATTATGTTGCTAATGTGATACACTTATTTCAATCTAACTTAATCAATATACCATAGATACCGCTGATAGTTGAAATAGATTCGAATGTAGCAGGCGAATAATCTACTGTGTGTGTACGCTGTGCACGAGGGAGCCAATATACATGGTTTTTTAAAAAATAATAGTAACTTTTTGTCGTGAGAGTTGAAATTTATTGATTTAGGTAAGTAGGCAATACGTTTATTTGATTATTACCTGGGTAATAATAATTAAAAAAAAAAATGTAAAGCCTTTGAAAAAAAGTATCATGCACATATTTAAAACAATTTATTTTTAGTGGCATTTATCTGAAAAAGAGGTGAAAAGATTAGCTGATTGTTTTCTAAACAGCGACGATGATTTAGATAGTTCAGATATTAATAATTTTGAATTTGACGTAGAAAAAGCTGCAGAAATAGCAGAGAACCTGATTTCGTCGAATTTGATATAAAGAATTTACCGATACTTTGATAATGAATTAGAATTTTTGGACCCTGAGAATAATCCTGAAACCAGATCGTAGAAAGTAACATTGACTTACCGATTGAAGATGAAAACATATACATAAACAGTGACCCTACAACTTCCAAAACGCAAAGCAAAAAATGAAACAGGCAATGTTTGCAATAAAGATATGCTAAAATCCTTGAAATTGGACTAAAGCTAATTTTTACAAAATGAAGTCTCCTGCAAATTTATTGGAAATGAATCACTTCTTCAAAATTTATTAGGTAAGTCATTTTTATAATCTTTTACAACTGATTTTTATAAACAAAAAGTAAAAATTTTAGATACTTTTCTACCGAGAATATTTTTGAAAAAATTGCGCAAGAATCCCAAGTAACTGTATAAAAATATTTAGGGATTTGCATTTATACTTCTGTAGACGAAATGCCAAATATAAGGAGTTATTGGTCTAATAACTTCTATTCCAAAAAAATTATCAACTGTAAATTCATTTAAAAAATACGAGAATTTCTGCATTTTAATGACAACTCGAAAATGCTACCAAAAGAACACATTGCACAAGTTATGACCTGTAATAGAAAAATTGAAAGAAAGGTCATACCTTTTGAAATGTAAAGCCAGAACAGGCATGATACAGTGAATTTTATTCTGATCTTCCTTCGGCGACGGACTCGCTATGTTCTTGCCTTGTTAGTTTCAATAAAAATAAGAACTGTTTTACTACTTTCTATAAATAATAAATCATGCACTGAAGGGTTACAGGAAAAAAGAAAGTGGTTGTTGAGCTTACTGCGTATACAAATATACAAGTAATGTTAAAGGCAATTTATTTATCAGTTATCAATTAATTATTACTCGGCTTTGGGTAATGGCATTACTTATATTTTTTGTTAGTAATGAAATTGATAAGTAATTACATTACATTTATTAGAATTAATGCATTAGTTTTCATAGATAATGCGCCCAACTCTGACCATATAGCATATAGCCTCGGGAAATTTTTTCACGACCGTTTTAGGATTTGTTGTGCAAATAAGAGATTTTATAAACATTATTTTCTTTATTACAAAATGTAACTAAAACTATAAACTACTAAAGTAAGAGGCACCTACTATTGCTTAAATATCGATTTTGTTATCGTAAAACACTAATTACGGAGGCTAAAATGTTGCTATACATTCTGCATTTATTGCAAAATACGAACATAAATATGTACTTATGTTTACATTGTATTGAAAATAATATTAAATACTTACTACTCTTTCACAAATAAAATGCTTAATATGTATCTTATTAAAGAATGACGATCAGGAACAAAGAAAGGACTAGACGAGATGTTACATAATAAAATTTATCTCATACCACATCCATATACAATTACGCCTTGAAAACAGGTTGTTATGTCAAAGACCCATAATAATTATTATCGTTTACTCAACAATCGGAAGTCATAAATGTGCAAAACTTTCACCGTTTATAGGAAAATTACCTAAGTGAAAAAGCTAAGGCGTTATTTAATATTAAACAATTAAATACGAGGTATTTTTTGTTGTGAAGAAATGGTTAGGCAATTTAAAACATCTCTGGAGCGAATTAAAACTTTATTAACTATTCTTTTATAAACAATAATAAAACTACTTTTGTATGTACAAATACTATTTATTTACAGTCACAATAATTATTTCATTAGTGAAAATAAACGCACACAACAAATATAAAACCTACAAATATAAACTATAATTTAATTTAAAAACTAACTATTAAAAAACAACTTCATTTCATCGTTATACTAACAAAGATGAGAACATCGACCATGTTGTTCTGAAAATGAAGAACACGACTAGCACTTTGAACGCTTGATGGAGCCAGTACAACCTGAAACAAATCTATGTTTAATTAATATCACCAATTATAATTATGTCCATAAAATTAGAATAATTACTTTTATTGATAATGAAATAAAGTCGTAGTAGCAGACAATAAGTTGAAGTACAAGCGACAAGTAAAAGTAAAGTGTCTGGTAGGTAATAAAAATAATGTTCTTTGAAAGTGATGCATTTAAATTGGCAATTAGCTAATGAATTTGAAAAGTTAATTAATTAACTAGAATATTCCTGTGTGTAAATCCTGTTTTTTTGAAATACAATACAACTAAGGAAATCATAAATCTTACTACTCCTTATACGCTTAAGTACGAAACCACGAAGCCAAGAAAGAAACCGCGTGAAGTGTTTTGGGAGGGGGTAGATAGCGTTCCTAAATTTGAACAAACCACTTATCTCTAGGTAAATAACAACCGAAGAGATTGTTCGGGATAATAATATTTAGAGATAAGAAAACGAAGTTGTAGATAAGGTAAATGGCACAGTTAAAGTCTCGGTTAAGTATTGACGTTATGTCCTCTTTGGAGATGTTACAAGATATCAATCAGTATAGAGAAATTTCCTGGGAAAAGTACACTTTAGTAGTTTGCAAGTGTCATGCAAGGGAAAACGACTTTTAATTAGGTACACTTCCGATTGAGTATCGAACCCGAGTTACTAAATCAGCAATTGCCTACTGGACTAAGGTTACAATTGAAATGACGTGCAAAGAAGACTCTACAGACGCGGAATTTCATTAAATGATGATCATTAGCAGTTGGTATTCACAAAGCCAAAACCTGGAAGTAGAGTAATAAAGGAGAAATTAAGCTGAAATCGCCAAACCAAATATTAGTAATGGACAACTCAGCTAAAGCAACTTACGGAATAGAAACACAAGGATACGTTGTTTGTCTAATACGTCTACGTATGTCGAGTACTATCAATATCGGATTACTAGTTTAAGAATTCAGACAAGGAATACAAACTTTATTTAAACAGTCGACTACCCTTTGGTATACATAACAAATGAAAACTTTTACAAGAGTATTTGACATCCCATAAAAAGGATTTTTCACTTTTTGGTCAAACATTAGTTTAGTAGTCAATGCAGCACCACATTCCTCTGTTCACTTGACCTCCAACACGTTATTTCCTCAACCTCAAATTGGGACCAGTCAATTCTAAACTGAGAACAATCACTTTTAAATTGGAATAATCAATTTCAAATTGAGATAAATCAACTTCAAGTTGAAACTAATCTAAATCAATTTAAAGTTGATTAATTAAAGTTAAAAAAATAAAGACCAAGCAAAGTAACATACTTCGCTTGATGGTATATTAAGTATTCAAAAGTCTATTCCTTTGCTATTTTCCTTAACAGGTCAAGTTTCAATGTACCTGATGTAGTACATTGCTAAAATTTACACAAAATTCTCAATTAAATAATAGCAATTTGCGCCCACAAGAAAAGAATATTATGGATGATTGTTCTAGAGAATTGAAATTGTCATTTAAAAATCAAGCGTCAAGTAGTAAAATTGGAAAGGTGTCTGAGAAAGTTTTCTCCAATTTTAGAAATTTCCAATAATACAGAAGCTATCACCAAAAAACGAAAATCGAAAAATTTCCTTTTTTAAGGTTATTTTCAAAGGAAGTTAGATCGAATTTCTCTTTAGATTATTATTGAGCATCCATACCTTTTTATCCTTTTTAACCTACAATGTATATTTTACAGCTTGAGAAATCCTAATGGTAAGCCTTGGATTTCTTTGAATAATTCTTGCATTAAAACCATTCTGAATTAGATTTTCTAAATTGTTGATTTTTACACTCCTTCAAAATACAAAAGAATACAACCTGAAAGTGGTTTAGGCAATGATGTGTAAAAATATATGAAAAAATAGGGGCATCGATCGGTGCAAAGACAGTCGAACCCACTACCGGAAAGCCCACGTTGCTAATACGATACAATTGACAAGAAATCTAATCTATGCACTTTCCAAATCATTTTTAAAGTTCAATTTATGACGAACAAAAAAAAACTTAAACACATTTTAAATGGTTAGACTACGTCTTTTTGACAAGCTAACTTTGCAAATTTCTGACATCTTGTTGTGACCACTCTGCGTCGGCAGATACCATATGTCAAATTTTTTTCCTCTATGAGATAAACAAATCTGCAGTGGACTATTGTAACTTTTTAACTTAATCCCAAAACAAAGAGTGCTGCAACTAAAAAAAAACAGAAAAGCAGAAACACTTTGGAATAGAAAATAAATAAATATTTAATCATTATTTAATAGAATTTTGCATGAATCTTATTTTAATACCTCTTTCTATCACGTTTTATTTACGATTGAGAGCACCAATTGGCTAGTACGGTGCATGTTGCTTTCTATGTGCAGTTTATGTTATAAAATCTAAAATACATGTTTAGAGTTACTGAAATCTATAAAAACCCTTACAGTTAATTATTTATAAGAACTTTGCTACATCATTATAAAGTTACAATGTCTTTTGGGCAAAACACGATAACAAGAAATAGAAAAAAGAGTTTTTCGTTTAGCTTGTTTATAAGACAAAGTTATTTGAAAAAGGTAGATGAATAGATTGAAATGAAAATCTATAAGTGTATGCAAGAAATTATTACTCCTAAAATAATACTTTAGACGTAGGAAAATTGCACCATAGCGATTTAAAGGCAAGAGCGGCAACTAAAAAGGTAAGAATGCAACACAGGATTTTTATAAAAAGTTACAATGTATACTAAGGTTAATACAGAAATGACAACACAAACAAAAAGATAAAACCAAACCAACATCATCAAGTTATTAAGTTCCGAATCTAAAAAACCAAACCCGTTATCGCAAATAATTTCCAGGATCAAGCTAGAAAAGACCTTGTATGTAGGTTAAAGCCATGGCAATAAAAGTATAACAAAAAAGGCTTTTTATCTTTTTATCTCAAAAAATCCGCAAAAACTTAAAAAGCAAGATCTAAAACCGCTAATTACATAAAGCAATAGAACTCATTTATACTTTTATTTAAGCTATTCTCTAAATTCTTTACATAATTATATTTGTAATCAATAATAAGCAAAACACAAAAATCTATATCCTCACCTGCTCCATTTTGATCTTGCATCATCCATTGTTGTTAAAGGATCTCCAATAAGATAGACTCTTATACCTTTAATGTACTCTTTGAAATATTCTTGCCAATCTAACTGTTTAAGATCGCAAAAGAAAATTTCTCTATCCTCTTTCGTCATTTTGTTACACAATTTTCGCATTCTTTCCGATTTGAACACCCAATTTCTTGTACAAAAATATGAAATAACGGAGGTGAAACGATGAATCTTTTTATAAATCTTTAGTAGCCTACAAAGTCAAAATAGAAATATAAGCTGAAAATTCGCATTTAAAAAACTTACTTTGGTGGTTTTCCGATACAGAATAACGTAAAATCGCATATTGCAGCAGGTAAAATGTGTAAGAAGAATAACGTTACATTATAACCAATAACTGTTGGCTGTAGCATAAGACAGTAATACCAAATTGCTTTAATTGTAGGTACGTCCATTCCATACGACGCTGACAAATCCATGAATCGACCCCAGGAAATGGGTTGTTCGTTACTTGATTCATAATGATATACGGGAATTTCGAAATTCTTTTGTTCTTTTTTGCATGCTTCATACGTTTCTCCTACATCCCATGCTGTGGTGATTAATGAATTTACACACATATCTACTGGAATTATATTTGCATTTACGTTTCCGTCGCAATGAAGCGTCCGTAAAACTCCTGTTCCTGCTCCAGCACATACTCCTGTTGGACCATACATGTTATTTATCCAACCTTTTACTGGTTCTTTGAATGTGGATACAACTGGAATTTTAAAATAAATAAAATCAATTAGTAAAAGAATTTAAAACGGTGGTAAGAATGTAACTCACCAACTGATGGTCTGAAAACTCCTACAGGCAATCCTTCACCTTCTTGACGAACTATATCTTCTGCAACTGCTTTTGTGTATGTGTATGTATTTGGCCATTGGTCTAAAAGGCTAAAACATAAAGAAAAAAAGATAAATAAATTAGTGAATGATATAAAATACAATATAGAAGTTTTCAAGTTTTTGAAAATTGCAACGTGTGTGCGCAAGTGTGCAGCAAAACTTTTTCATTGACAGTGATACAAATGTTACAAAAATTAGGGTTTTCTAATTTTTTAGATTTTTTAATTTAAAACAATATTCAGAGTAAAAAATAGCTGTGAAGATGTTTTGGAAGGGATTTTCGTTTCGTTCAAAACAAAAACTTTTTCAAATGGCTGTTATTTTCTACAACATTCTTGTTTTTCATAAGCATCTTGAGACACCAAAAGTTTGATGTGTACTTGCATGCTTATCGGACTTATTGTCAACAACATTGTATATAATTATCATGTAACTAAAAAGAACAATGTGCGTCAATCAGTGAGTATAGTTAAGAACTAAATTAGTTGTAATTTCTATTAACGAAGGGAAAAGCACAACACAAGGATCCTAAAAAAACAAAAACAAAAAACAACTGCAAGGTATTTAGGTTTGACTAGAGGCTAAATCTTAAATAGGTGTCTGGACAGAAACCCGGATTTATAACAGTAGATTACCCACCAAATAATGCCACTTACTGCTTTATTTATTGTTTTTATGAACACGGAAACGCTAAGAAATGAAAGCCAAGAAAGAAACATACTTTTGGTAACGAAACGGAAGTAAATTATTAATGAAACACGAAAAGATCAAGCATTAAATTAAAGCTCTTAGATAACCTGTAAATTTCTGGCTTTCAACTCGAATATTATTTCGTACAATTATATTTAAGTGCATCTCGTAATTGTACTTATGAAGAATAAAATAAAAATCTCTGCAATTATTTAATTAATATCCGATAATATTTAATTTATTCTAATAAAATGTCCAAATGTATTCCTTATTTGCTGTCACCTTTGGCAAGATAATGCGTTTTCCTTTTTTGTTGTTGTTAACATAGTTTACATGCAAATGTTATGCAAAAAATAAAAAATGAATATGAATTAAAAACAGAAAAACAAATAGATACAGACTAGACAAAAACTGAAAATAAAAAATGTTGCATATAAAAAGCGAAGAGTAGATGCAGGATTTTTAAAAACATGAGGATATTGACCCTGCGAAAAAATCTTTATTATTTTTCAAAATATTTTGCCAGGACTAAGACTTTATTAATATTTATATAGTCAATAAAAATTCCGCTTGTTTGATTAGCCGCTCTTGCGCGGTAAACAATCTGCACACCAACACGCGACGGGCACTTGTATAGTGTAATAAAAAATAACAAAATTGGGAAAAACTTTGTAAAAAATGCAACAAGCGTGTTTACTAAAGTGAGTATAAGGTATGTCCGTATTTAAAAATTTTAAGTACTATACATCGACGCAAATGTTTTCAGTTATCATAATTTAAAATGTTACTATTAATACTTTGATTTTAATTGTTCTTATTTTGCAAAATACTAGTAATCTTACACAACTACCTAACGGGTTAGAACCCATTTCCTTTGTTGTTTGTATTTCGAAACAAGATATAAAATAGCATTATTTTCTATTAACAGTAGTAATAACCTGATGTATACAATTCATAGTACTAAAATCCCAATAGGCGCTATCAAAGCCTGGCACAAAACATATTATTCTCAAATAAGCAAAAACAAACAAATAAGTAGCACCAGTTAAGAGTATAGTACAGAGGGAAGATTAAATTATTTGTCTGCTCATCCATGATGCCTTGCGCTATATTAACCAATAATAAAAAGCAATAGCCCTTATTTGTTTTTCCCGTGAGGGAAAACAATTAAAAAGCGCCTTAAAAATAATGCAAAAATGGAGAATATGCACGTTTTCTATTCTATACAGAGTACCTACAGATTCGAATAAATTTAGAAGAGTCACTTTCTTATGGAAAAATATGAGGTTTTTTTAAGTTATCTTCATTATCGTCGCCAAGAGCAACATTCTATTAACATTGTTAGGGATTTTGAATTAAACAAGAATTTCTATAAAGAATGATTTTGCCTTGAAGTGTCATTTCGTGTCGGTTCAACCAGGCAATGATTAATATTATGATATGTAGAATAATTTTTGAGATATTAATTTCTTCCCACTGTGAAAACGGAGAAACGCGATGTTGCTTAACTCAAACTTTAAACTAATGTATTCCAAAACCTACAAGGGCTAGAGAAGAAACATTTCTGCAGAGTTTCATAAACATTTGAGCCGGTAGATATTACACTAAAAGAATAATCCTAAAATCAATAGTAAATCTTAAGGAGTAGTTATAATGCACTAGATAAAGAAAAACAAATATCCCTCAAACACTGGTAATGCAGATACAGTCAAACAATATGCAGTACAAAGTTAAAACCTAAATTGGCCAATGGTCAAATTCCAATTATATCAAATGACGTCACATCAATCACAATAGATTGTCTTAAATACTCCTCCATTTTTATTTTATACAATCTCAAGCAACACAAAAACAACTGATATTTTTTAATTTAAATTTTACTCGAAAATAACAAATCTTATTAGAAAGAAACTTTCCTCCTAAATTAAATGTAGCTCACGGAAAAAGAGACTGAAGTCTTTCAGTACATTTTTCTACAAAAAATGATAGGGAAACACCAATAAGAATATCGACTACAAAAATAATAAATACATTCTTCACCTTAGGAAATAAAACGATTTAAGGTAAAACCTGTACATCATTTTATGTCCCTCACATGAAATCGGACTTTTTCTATTCAGTTATGTAGTGAAACTGATTACTATCTGAGAAAGATCACAATGAATTTTTATATTTCTGGTGTAGAAGATTTGCAAAACACCTATTTTGATGTTGCAGAGTACTCTGCTTCGCGAAGGAATAGTGCTATAGAGTCTCTAAGGAGACACTAAACATGCCACCCACACGTTTTGTCTATGGGGAATTTGTTTGTTCATTGGAAATTGAGTCTAGTTGTTTGTATAAAGAAAATAATAAAGATAACTTAAAAAAGAATAATAAATAAATGTTAATTATGCACACATAAAAAGAAATAATACAGGGTATAACAGATGTAATAAGAGAAAACAAAGGACCAAGAATTATAAATAGAAAAAATCACTCCAGCAGAAAGCAAGGGATTAGGAAACAAAATTATTACGAACAGAGTTGAAATAAGCCAGGAAATTAAAAGATACTACACGGAACTGTATAAATTCAATACCCAACCGGATGAACAACAATTAGCTAATTCAAGAAAGACAGTGCAAAATACTGGATCAGACGAGATCCCGAACATAACAGTAGATGAGATAAAATATGAGAAGAATTAAAGTCGCTGAACCAGATGGTATTACAATAGAGATGTTAAAAGAAGCAAGAAATGAGCTGTATCAGAAAATGACCAAACTGTATTGCAAATGTCTATAATACCAGGAAGTACCAAAATTTTGGCAAGTAGCAGAAGTGATCCTCTTACATAAAACGAGGGACATAACCAACTTGGGCAATTACAGACCCATAAGCCAGCTATCTTGCCTATACAAAGTGTTCATTAAAGTAATAACTAACAGAGTTACAAAGGAAATTGAAGATAATTAGCCAATTGAACAAGCCGGGTTTAGATCAGAATTTAATACGTGTGATCATCTACAAACCTTAAAAAATATCATTGAAAAAGCATATGGACTTATACATTGTCTTTATTGGCTATGTAAAGGCGTTTGACTCTGTGGAAGCCTGGGCAATATTAAGATAACTAGTCAATTGTGAAATAGACAGCACATATAAAAACTTAATAGAAAATATTTATAATAACGCAATAATGTACAGTCTGCGACATTAGTAATGAGACTCAAGAATGGATTTAAACATAAAAACACACAAAGTTGAGAGAACCAGGTTCCAGGCCACCGATCGATAATGCGTACGTATTATTCGCCTAAAACCTCGTTCTCTCAAGTTTGTGTTGTCTGATTACTAATGTCTCAGGCTGTACATAAAGCTAGAGCAAATATTCGTAAAAGTACCTATAAGCAGAGAAGTCTGGCAGGATGACAGTATATCACCAAAACTATTTATTGCGACGCTGCAAGATGTATTCCGAGAATTAGACGGAGATTACCTGAGCCACTTAAGATTTGCAAACGATATTGTAATAGTATTCAGTAACGATTCTACAGAATTACAAAAAATGATTGACGAACTGAATAACTCCTAAAGAAAAGTGTGCCTAAAAATGAATAAAACGAAGACGAAAATAATGACCAACACAAACAGAAATCTTAACATTGCTTTAGAAGAAATACCATTTTATATTTACTTGAGTCAAAAAGTCACCCCAAGGAAAGACAATATTACAGACGAGATAACAAGATCAAGAGAGCTGGGTTGGCTGGCATTCGGTAAGCTTGCATACAGACTCAAAGACAAGGATAACCTGAACAGATTAAAGACAAAAGTATATAATCAATGTGTCATCCCGGTTATTTCTAATGGATGCAAAACATGGAATCTAACAAAAGAAACGCACAGAGACTAGCAAAAACGCAGAGAGCACACGAAAGACAAATGTTGAGGATAAGATTAATCGACAAAAAACGAATAAATGAATAAGGGATAGTGACACGAATTGCAAAACTGAAGTGGCAATGGGCCGGACATGTGACACGAAGACATGACCAAACATGGACAAGACGAAGACTAGAATGGATACCAAGAGCTTATAAATGGAGTAGAAGACGGCGGGATGATATTCAGCGAAATGGTAGAGTACAATACATGACACGAGCTATGGACAGGAAAAAGCGGAATGATTTGGGAAAGGCTTACATCATGAGGTAGATGGAGACGGGCTATTGGTGATTGTGATAACAGATAAGCTGAATTGATTACAGAATACGCAACTTTGCCTCAATTTAGTTGACCTCCTGTTTTTTTATAGTTTTTAGCTACATAAACCCAGATTTGAAACACTCCATATAATAAAACTACCTAAAACAAATTTTTTCTTTAATATTGGTTTTGAAAGCAATTTTTAAGTCTCGCAAGTGCATATTTCAATTTGCGTGTGTATATGTGTTAACTTTTCATAATATTATATTAAAAGGTTTATTGGAAGTCTAGTTTTTCATGTTTTGCTGTATTTCATGGGTCGATATTTCGTTAAAATGGTTTTTACATTCTGAAAGCTCTAAAAACTATGCAAATAAAAGTAAGCAAGAGTTATAATAAAGACAAAATGATTGCAGAGTCTTGAGAATGTTAAAAACGTTTTAGTTTATGCAATAAGGCAAAATATATGGTAAAAAACACACTTTAATCTACTAGCCTCAATTACAATGGATAATGGGGTCATAATGTGTTTTTTGTTCTAAGCAGCATTGGAAAGAATATGGTTCAATATGCATATATAATTTTTTTAGATCTTAAAGCGTAGCCATTTAATTTATAAAAAATTTTAAAATCATGATTGAAATTCAAATATCGTGTTGGATGACCTCAATCACTAACTATATTCTAGACGTTAAATATTTCATCAATAGAACTAACGCTAGTTTGGCAAACGTGATTTCACGAGAATATCTGTATGCCCAAGCACTGCCCAAGACGTATTACTCTGTGATAAATACGCCAAATTATAAACATAGAACTTCCGCGGGAAAATTCTAACTAATCAATCTTACTTAAAATTTGTCACTTTTTTGCATCACGTTATTATTTAAGTAGTACTGTTTAATATGTTGTAAGTGTCAAAATAATTATTTTTAAAAATTAGATCATGACCCCATTATCGAATAGGCCGTTATACAAACTCTTACAGCTTTAACTTTTTTGTATCCTTGAAAATAGTTAAATAGAACAATGGCTGAATCTGGTTGAATGTAATCAACCACGCTGTTCACGTAAGCAAGTATGCTGGTGTTTGATTTCTAATTATTTTCCAGTCTAATTCATTATGATAATAATCAAAAATATATAAATTTTAGAAAAAAAGTTTAGCATACGAAAATTTTCTTGGCTTAGATATTCGCAGCCCTTAAGACATTGAGCCGTTTCCTCTCAACAGTTGCTATTGTATTATCATGCTGAACGAATTTCTTTTACAAAGAGTACCTGACTCTCTAAACCTGGTCAAAAGTGTTGAGAGCAGCGACTTATAATATAAGTTATGACTCTCCTTAAAGGATCAGAGACATCTTTTCAGCATGACATAAAAACGGGCAAAAATGAATAACAACTTCCAAAAATTTTAGACGCTCATGAAAAAATTAGTCACATCAAGGGCAAGAATATTTTTTTATGAAGCTAACTTTACATCTACCTGCTCAGTATAGAAAGCTGATGCTGTCTATAAAGTTTCATTACAACTGGACTGAGAGTACTTTTGCTTAACGTACGTATTTAACTTGCAAAACTTCCTCCCATCTTGGCTTAGCTTATTTAAAAGAATACATTTAAAGGGTTAGAAAACCTCAAGTTCCAATAATTCCAAACTTGAGAATTTCGGCATTTTCACTGTTATATATAGCAATTATTCGGTGTTTCTTTATTTGTTTGTTTATTTTATCCCTAAATTATTGATTATTTTCTGGCCATTTGCTCTTGTAACATTCATTACTGTCTGAAAAGATATTTGCTACGAATATTTTAAGGCATTCCACGCCATTAAAGTTGCAACTAAAGAAACAATCAAAAGGCAATCACACCAACATTGGTTTTAAAAAAGATGACTAATGAATAACAATTAGTAGCTGTAGCAATCATATGCAAACTCTTACATGAAATGTTAAAGTGTGACTTATTGATTTAATTCTAAAAATTAATTTTTATAACAAACTGAATTTTGTTTTAATATTAACTATACAGTGTGTCCCTATTTCGATGCTCACTATTGGGATCTCGGAAATTGTAAGAGATACGAAGTCGGTTTAATTAGAAAAGTTTTGGCTCTTTTGGAGATCAGTTTACTTATGCTTTTGTTTTTTCAAAAAAGTTCACGGCTTACTAGATATTTGCTAAAAACGAAATTATCTTATTTTGTTTTGAAAAAAAAGCATTTCTTACTTAGTGTGCCATGGCTTTAAACATATGAAAATCATTGATTTTTGTCAGATAAATTACATTTGTTATGTAACAATTGCTAAAACAAAACAAAAGACGCTTTTAAGATAATTTACTGAGCATTCACAGATAGCATCAACTAAGCATCTAATGCTTATTTTGTTTTAGCAATTTGTGCATAACAAATGAATTTCTTTGATAAAACTCCACGACTTTGTGTGTTAGATGTCATGGCACACTATGATGAAAGATGATTTTCACTTTATAACTCGGTAAAACAAAAGAATAGCTATGGCAAATCATGTATCACTGAAAAGCATTTAAAGCGTGCAGTTTAGTAATATGGAAATCAAGTAGGCGTTCCATTAGAAAAAATTTGGATTTACGTTTCACCGCCGAAATAAAACAAAGACAATTGCGAAAATAACTTTCTTGTGTTTTGGAGTAAATTCTCTAAAACACACTCTTTTTGCTGTTCTTTTCTATCTTTGCTCGTTCCTGAGATATTTCACTTTAAAGAAAATAAGATAATTTCGTTTTTAGCAAATATCTAGTAAGCCGTGGGCTTTTTTGAAAAAACAAAAGCATAAGTAAACTGATCTTTAAAATAGCCAAAACTTTTCTAATTTAACGGACTTCGTATCTCTTACAATTTCCAAGATCCCAATAGTGAGCATCGAAATAGGGATACACTGTATATTGCTTAATGGATTTTTTTAAATATATTTTGGATAGTTTGCAATCCTCTTGTCCAAAGCCAATTTCAAATGAGTAATGTTTTTTAAGGTACTTACATAGGTGTAACTTTTTCTAAAAGCCTTTCATTAATCGTATCTGTAAGCATGATAAGTTTTTTACTGTCCATAGGTGAAGGGTAGAATTTTTCTTCGATAGTACTCAAATTACAATTTGAATAGGCAGTTGACACGTGTATGGCTACTTTTAAGTTTTGCATTTCTCTACAGAGCAGCATAACTTCTCTTGGTCCTTTAACATTGATGGCCATGGCTAGTTTTAATTTTTCATCGAATCGCACGGTAGCAGCGATGTGAAAAACTATTGATACCTTAAAAAAAACATAATTTGTTAAACAGTTGTAGACGGTTGGTCCTATTAATTTTCCCTGAATGTTCCGCCAAATAACCTTGACAATTAAAACGTTATAAAGCTATAGCGCAATTTATTTACATAATTTGGACTAATAAAGACTACTAATCATAATACTACATTGAGTTAGGTGTTAATGCTAGAATAATAATGATCCGAAGGAAGTACTTAGGAAAACAAATCACATAATGGGAGAAAACTCTGATTAAGAAAGCGCAAAACGGTTTGCCCCATTGTTTATTAAGAAATACAAATTTGAAATAATAATAACGTGGTGAGCATACTGAATATTTACGAAATGCAGATACTTGAGTTTTTTGCATGATTTATTGGATTGGTTAGTTTCCAGTAAACGATAATTTTATTTTCTAGTAGAAAAGTTTTAAGTTTTTATTATAATTTTTAAAGTGTTTGAACTACTGAACTTGACTTTCGTCATTATTTGTTCAATAATAATCTTCAAGTGAAAACGTAAAATTAAACATGACAAGTCAGCAAAAAGATTGCTTGTAGTAGTGTTAGAGAACTTCCTTATATTATTATATTAACAATTAACGAGGTCAAGTGTACTTTAATACGATATTAAGTGGAAAGCATTACTAAGAGAATAAGGTGTAAATCAACATTTATTAAGACATACGCGTACATGTAGGTATGAGAAATGCAAAGACAAATTGTTACTAAAGTAATAGTGTGCTTATGTAAGTAATAGGTGCTAACATGTAATTAGAATAAACAATTTATACTAAATTTCGAAAACAGAAATTAAAATAATAGATTCGTTATTTTTCAGATTGCTTAAATATGTCTTCAAAGAGCTATTAAAATAACAAGGCCATCGAGTATTGGCACATGATTAATTTTATATTTTCTTAAATTAGTTGCACATTATATAACTTATACGGTTTACTACTATCTATATATTATAAAATGCTCAGTAGTTATCACACAACTTTTCTCGATCAATTTGTAATGAATGATGGCCTTTGGACTACACTTTTTGTGCACCAAATCATATACGTAACAGGTTTGAAAAATAAAAGGCCCAACAATAATTAATTAATCTATCAGAAAGCCAAATCTTGTTAAGCATTGCTCGCTTATTTTATTCTCTATTGATATTGCCCATCTAGAAGTTCTATACGTGTTTCTCCTTAATTTTATAACAATGACATTACTTACGAATGAATTCTTGCAAAAATTTGTCATCACCAAAATTTCTTTTGTGTAAACATATCCTTGGCAATATAATTAAATGTTAGCAATAAAAAGAATAAAACTGCTTTAGAAGAGTTTGGTATTCTAATAATAATATAAAGTGGGTCGTTAATAATTGATTAACATATTAATATTATAAAACTTAGGAATTCGTTAATTTCCAGGAATAAAAAAGTTTCCTAAATTAAGACAAATGAGTGAGAAATATTTCAGAAACATTTTATGAAGATTTTCCAAACTTGAATCTTGGCCGCCTAAAAATCTCTTTGGAATACTATCAGTATCAAAAGGTTAAAGTTCACGTTGAATTGGCAAAAAGCTTCAAACACTTTTCAAATAGGTATCTCAACAATATCAAATTTAATTAAATTTTCAAATCTATAATGTCTACTGATAGACAAATAAAATTTAATGCAGTGATTAATATTCATCTTTCTTCAACATGTCCATGTCCTTCGGTAAACATTCTTCTTCAATTGTTAATTTAAACCAACAAAAGAATATGTTAATCACCGTCTGCAGGGCTGCAGCTCAATATTGTTGTGTACTGACTTGGATCACCGTAACTATCGAGACATTTGCTTTCATGCATAACATACAAAATATCAAAAAAAATTACACGCATGCTTATTGTATTTAACAGACTTTGATAATCACAAACAATAATAATAGAAGGAGACGAAGAAAATAGGTAATTATACACAAAATAATGAAAATGGAAAATGCAAAGAGGAAATGCGTAAATAATAAATCAAAAGAAGACAATAAAAGAAATAACAAAAACGAGGAAAAATAATTGTGAATTGAAGACCAACGTCCTTAGCCTTGTTATAATTTTCAAATCGTGTTATTTAGAAATTAACGCTGATGAAAGTCTCGGTCTTGATATAAAAAGCCTTGATCTTGGTTTGATGTTGAACTCTTGGTTTAGAAATCCTAAAAGAAAATAATTTTGTTTGTGTAATACATTAGCAAGCACTACGTGTTAGAAGTATACCGAATCTATAGAAGTTTTATTTTTTTTACAAAAGGAACTTTTGTCATTAAAATTTATTGGTTTTTTATTGCGTCTTTTAGTATCAGCAAGAAAATGAAGACGTTATCAATCTCAGATGTAGGATATCATCGACCATTCTTTAGCGTGCTTAGACGCTGTAAATACAGTATTATAAAAAATTTTACGTCATTTCGACGTCTAATTACTTCATATAATCTGGCCTTGCTAGCTCTACTAGTTATGCATTCAATCAATGGAAATTCCATTGTTGGTTTATGTCCGGGTGCAGCTGCCTACAGTTTGAGGCCTTCTCTGAAAACTTTATAATTAAAACACAGAAAACAATAGATTTTCCATGTTTATATACTATTCAATGCTGTTATGCATTAGTTTTTAGCATTATCCTCACTACCCACTAGATATTTTTGCATTTTAAGTTTACCATTGATAGCTCAGATACTTTTCTGCAAACTGGTTGGTTTTTGTTGCTTTTTTTAAATGTTGATCGATGCAGCTAAGCCGAAATGAAATGTAGGGTTAGAACCCAAGGAAGGACAGTGCTGACAGCAGTACATGGCCAGATAGTATCAAAAGCAAGTTTTTATTAGAATCGATATAAACTGGTATCCATTGAGTTGTCAAGTGAGACCAGTTAGTCGAGAAACAGGAAAGGAAAAAAAACTTTCGTTACCATGAGTAATGAAAAGCAACTATTTAGAGAAAATGTTACCAATTCAAAGTTGTCGAAAAATATCGGTCTGTCTGGTTATAGTAGGCTAGATTTATTGAAGTCTTTAGTCTCAGGTCATTAAAATCAATGTTTCGCCACAGGAAGAATATCATTTTGTGTCGCTTCCACTCTAGATGCATCTTATATCGAGAATTTTATTGCAATACTTAGGTCAAAAACAGATTCATTTCCCTGTAAGAAGCTCTTGTAGTGTCATGTTCAAGGACGAGTAAGTTATTCTTTGCAAATTTCTTTAAGATACCTTTAAGTTTTTACATTTCTCATATCATAGCAGTTGTAATTACTTTCGTAACCTCAAGAATGTAGGCCAAACATACCTAGTTGCAACATCTAGCTTAACAGTGTGTACTATAGCCAAGTAGAAGTCATCTTCTATTGAATGACAAAATAAAATTTTATAAACTAATTTCTTCCTAATCTTAGAAGCGTTTTCAATAAAGGTCCATAAATAATATCGAGACATGGTATAGTTTTTCTGATAATTCCAGCATTCCTTCCCAACGGAAAACAACAATTAGATTCTATTAACTAGTTTGTTTCTTTTTATGGAAATGGATCAATCCCCTGGCTAGTGAAAGAACGATAACGTCATGTATTTGACATTAATACCGTAATCGTATTTGGGAATTTCTTTGAGTAATAAAAATTCGAAAGATAATTACTGAATGAGCAATTCTTCAGACCTAAACACCTGTAAGAATTTCTAGAACAGGACCTTTTTTCTGAAATAATAATAAAAAAATTATTTACAAGACTCTTAATAGGTTTTAGTGTCATAGGTACCAAGTGCCTAGAGGTTGCAAAAAGTTAGCTTTACATAAATTGTAGAGTGATTGAGTGCAAATGCACCTTGAAATGCGATTAGGACTCTAAGATTAAACTTTAAACCTAAGATCGATTTTCTTGTTTTTGAACCAAAAATGTATTTTATTATCAAATTCATTTAGTGTATTCCAACCAACTGAGATAATTTTTTATTTAGATATCGAATGAGCCTTTTTAATCATAGGATGTCGATTGTCTAAATTAGGTTTCAGCAAAGATAATATAAACAACGTTCGTTACCATCAAGATCGTTCAATTCTTCTTTCACGTGTCTCGATGATGATTTTAAAGTATTAATTGCAAGTTATGGTAAACGCTGACATTTTAGATTTCATAACGTTTTACATCCAAATCTCGATTTAATAAACTTGAAACCTTGCTGTGAATTTGATTTGAGCCTTAGGTAGTACACTTCTCTAACGAACGTAGTCAGTTTGTAGTATACTTCTCTGCGACCACAAAAAGGGCTTTTATCAGTTTTCAAGTTTTTCAATGAAATTGCAATTTTATGGTGACATATGACTTGAAGTACTTCAAAGACAGTACCTATGCTAAATATCAAGAATCTCGATCTTGATCCCATTTTGATTTTCTTGGCGAGATCAACACAGGACAAAGGTTAGTCTTGACTTTTTAAAAGCTTTAAAAGTGGTACTCTTAGAATGATGAAGAACAGAACAGACGTTGAAAATTTAAAAGAAAAATAATTTGTGAAGAATAGAAAGGAATATGACATCAAGAAATAGTAAAAACTCTATGAAAAGGTTGAAAACTATGAGAAATATCAAAACTAATACAAAATTAACAATTTGCTATAGGTATCTGAGGAAAAAATTGAAATTTGATAAACAAAAAGGAAATTTATTCAAGGGAAATACAGAAGAGAGTTGAAAAACTAAGGAAAGGGAAAAATCTAAAGACCGCCATAAAAGGAATAACAAAGCAGTATCAAAAAATTAAAAAAAACCTAATAAGAAAGTAAATAACTCTTTAGAGGTAGATATTTCTCAGTTAGTTGCAAGGTTAAACCTATTAAAGTAAATAGTAAAACAGTTATATTTTGCAACTGATTTACACAAACATGAGAAAATTAGTAATATAAGTAATTGGTAAAATTGGTTCATTATATGTAAGTTAGGTATTTTTAATGACTTAAACGTTTAACGTTATTATTCCCCAGAAAATAATAAAATCCTAATTTGGGTTATGACAAAGAATCTGTTTTCTACGATTTCTGGTATTTGAACTAACTATGGGCAGAAGGGCTAACAAGATATCTTATGCCCATCAAAGAATAAATAATTTAAATGTTTTCACAATTTACAGTTGTTTCAGCAAAAAAAAGTTGCTTTTTTCTCGTAGGATGCGTTGCTCTTGAGTAAAATGAATTACAGACATTCTTAAGTAAAGTCTAAAAACGTAGAATATAAGGACAGCGTTTTTCAATGGACTTGAATTATAAGGTAATTATTGTTTTATAGATTCCTATAGCTGACAATCCATCTGGGGTTAATATTCAAGAGAAGGGACACGCATATTGCAAAAATGCATATTACGCTAGTAGAAGGAATTGCCAGTTTACAAATTTACATGCAAATTACAGACAGAGAGTTCTTTTAATTTTATTTTAAAATAAATTTAATGGTAGTCTTATTTACCTAATTAAAACCCATGACTAAACTAGGTAAAGTAAATATGCTAGGAAACATGAAAATGTTTAAAGCAAAAACAAAGTAAAACGGAGATCAATATTCAGTTTTACATTAGTCTCCCCAAAGTATATATTGACAGTCTGAAAGACTATTCGAAGGACCAGAAATCATCAGAAACTGTCTGTTGAGAATCTTCAATATTATATTTAAATTAGGTACGTCTGAACAAAACTTTTGTTTCAATGCAATATTACGAGTAAATGAAACTTTTATCAAGATCATAGTGTTACATGGAAAAAGACTAAAGTTACCATTTGTAAAATCACAAAGATCTTGAAAACAGACAATTGGAAGAAATCATTCTCGAAAGCTCTTGATGCCGGTGTGGCATTCATTAGGAAATGAAACCCTTTTAAAGCGATCACTTTAACTTAACGCGGATTATATTTAAATAAATTACCCTTGCGTTTTAATGTTTCATTTTATCAAGTTGTTGAAAAGAGTAGAGATCTCAACATGAAATAAAGATTTTGGAATATTGACTTTTCTTGCGGGCATCAGTGCCTCTAGGAAAAAAATCCACCAGCCAGTTCGAAGCCATGACTGTAAGAGATGGTCTAATTTAAGACAATTTTTATAATTTCAATTATTAATCTGCAGTAAACTGTACTGTAGTGTTGAACAAAACAAAGCTTTATCTTCTTTAACAGCTAAAAGTATCAAGAAATCTTAACTGTGATACCCGAGAAAAACCTTTCAAAGAAAAGCAAGTGTAGAAACTAAAAACGAGAATAAAATGCACACCTAAAAACATAAAAGTGCAATACCCTAATATAACCTCGAAAGAAAAGAGATGTGGGATGACCCCGCAGAGAAATGAAAAACCAATTTCACCTTGAAGGTGAAAAAATCAAAATCTAATAAACTGCAATTATTATATAATAAAAGGTAAATATTGTAATAACCTTGTATTCTTAGAGTTTAACTTTGTTGATTTATGTTAATATCTACGTAATATTAGAAATAAAATTTTCTAGACGTAACAAAATCAAAAGATTTGCGAAAATATGGACATGGTGCAGTGATCAAAATCAGCAAGTTGCATTTCAAAAGTAAATAATGGTTATTTATATGCAATTAGCGAATTAAAGGCTTTGATATTGAATACTTTTTGAGGCGGTCTGGATCTCAATTAAAACTGGCCACTGTGACCAACTTATACGCTTAATGTGCTATGAAGCACGTAATTGCGGCATGCTATAAGGATCGACTTGAAATGGGCACAGTGACATACACACGATATGTTGATGAAAATAAATGTTTCCTACATAACAGACCGTCACGATATGGTTTGTGTTACGTTTTCGTTATTTTTTATGACAAATAAATTTAGAAAAAAGAATCGAGAAAGGCCTAAAAACTAGTACCTAGAAAGCGAAATTGTTTTCCTTAGTATTTTTATTCTTTCATTAACACTGAAAGTGATAGAAGCACGCTAATGGTAACAGATTGAAGAATAACTTAATTACAACTGCGTCTTAGTTATTATTCTTCAATCCATGTCTGCTAATTACAGTTAATTAAAACGGAAAGAACGATAAATGTTTACCTCTTGAATTAAGAGTTGTCGATCTTGCATTGTGAGTCCCAAATCCGCAAGACTGCAATCACCAGCAACTCCAACAACTTTATGCCGAAATTTAGGACATACTTCCTTTAATTTGTCGAAAACGGGGTCATCGAAAAGTTCTTCCATTCTGGCGGTCATGTTACGACCCTTTTTACTCCTTACAAGAACGTAAAGGGTCGATACATCAGGGCACGACCTCAATAACTTTTCAATTAATATTTTACCTAAAAAACCGGTCCCACCAGTTATAAAAATGTTAGTTCCCGAATAGAACTTTTGAATGGGCGTTAGGAAGATCTTCTCCTCGTTGTTATTAAGTGATTCGATTAGCGTTGGCATTTTTTGTGCTTGTTGACTCTAGAAAATGAAAATGAACTTTCTGTTTACTCTGAACACTTTCACTGTAGAAATTTATTTTTTCTCGAAGGTACACAATTGTTTCTTCCTCTAGTCAAGGTTAATACATTAAGGATTATACGATTTTCATCCAATGAACGTAAACGCATGACCTTAATGTAGTACCCTATCAAGTTACCATAAAGCATCTATTGTTACTCAAATTATTATTAATTTACTGTTTGGCAGATAATAATAAAATAATATAAGAAATAAAAATATTATCAGTTGACGACAATATAGTTCTTACAAAATAAGATAAAGTTATGTCATAAATTAGAAACTTTAAGGAAATGATTAAATAAAATTAGTAGACGGTGATCTAGATTTTTGGAGAATTTACATAAGCGTTTTCTCTTTAATTACGTAATATTTAAAACACGCATAATTGCAGAACTGAAGATGCATCTAGACTTCTTTATTTATTTATTTCCCAATTAATCATTTTAATATTTTGCTTGTTATTAGTTTTCGAAAAGAAAGAAAAAAAAATTAAAGAAAAAACTTAAAAGGAGAAAAACATACCTTAATAACAAAATAGTATCCAAACGGATAAAATCAAGTTTTAATCACAACACTTAAAATGACAGATTTCCGAAAATACTTCTTCACACGTGTCGTCACAATTCGATTTATACAATAAAATATTTTGTTTAAAAATCGATTTGAAAATTATTTATTATTATCGGTTTACGTAGACAAACATTAGTGTTCTTTATTGGTAAATTTTAACCTGCACTTCCGTATTATCAGCATTTATTGCATCCTGAAATGTAGCACTTGATCGATTTATCCTTGACGATTGTTAACTTCTTGCACTTTCTTCGGTTTAATCTGAGTACGAACTTATAGATTGGTGCAACCGGTACCACTGCATGCATTCAAATAGTTTAATACCTGAAAACTTTCTTACTTATATAGTAGGAGTATGACTGCATAAGGTACCTTCCATTTAAATGTCTACGGGAATGGAAAATAAGTAGAACTCTTCTTATTGTTAGAGGTTACATTTGTTATTTGTTTTGTAACGATATTAATTAGGTATTTCGGTTTTAAAAATTATTAAACCCACTTTGATTTGTATAACGAAATTATTGTAATTATTGGCTAAATTTTCTATTTATTTACTTAATTTTGCATCTTTCGTATTTTGAAAATTTTTATTCCAAATGGAATTTTCTTGGTAATTATACAGGAAAAACACTGAAGTAGAAAATCTGTATAATGTTTTTACAAGAGCTATTAACAATTAATAAATAAGTGAAGTTAGGAAAATTTCCAATTATTATTAATATCTACTTTATCTGCAATTAAATGGTTTCGTAAATTTTTCAAGTATCTATTAACATGCCGAATTCAATGTTTCTAGAAAAAAATGTTTGCATAAAATCAATAAAAATGTTAAATTGTACTTTTAGATTAGAAGTTTTTTAATGCGGCGAAGCAAATAAACCCATTATTATATTTATCGCTTTAGGAAATTTTAATAATAGATATCCTTTAATTATTTGAAAAGAAGATAAATAATAAACAGAAAACTTAATAAAACCAGATTTCGAAAAAAAATTAATAATAATGTAAAATCGATTGTATACAATAAAAGTGCAATTAAGGAGTCACTAAAGTAATAGAAATGGAATATTTACAAAAATAAAAGAAAAAGTAAACGAAGCATAAGAAAGTTGATGCGATAAAATGAAGAGATTAAAAGAGAACTTGAGACAAGGGAATTCCAATTGAATGAACAAAAAAAAGTAAGAATACAAGAAGAGGAAGACCTAGAAAAACGTGAAAAATAGAATAGAAGAGATAATTAGAAGACAAAAAAACGAAAAGTATAAAGGAAATGAATGTATTGGCAAGAGACCGAAAGAAATGAAAGAATTGAGTAAAAGCGAAGAGTTTAGAAATGCAAAATCAGTTTTGAAACCGTAAATGGCAATATTTCTAAATGTTATTAACTTTTTATTTTCGTATATTTCTTGTAGTATACTTTTCTCTGTGTGATTTATTGTGATTTTTAATTGTATAATTTATTATTATTTTTTGAAAACGATACTGAAATACTAAGTAGTAATATTTTAAAGATGTAAAAGTATGTTTCGTCATAAAAACCTTATTAAAACGCTCAAATGGCATTGTATGTAATAATAGTTATCTTTATTTTTACCGAAATTCATAGTACAATACAATACAATTTTTACAAGATACATCAACAAAGTATGTAATTAAAGTCACAATCAAAATAAAAAATTGTGAACGTAATGGTGATGTAATAAACTGCTTAATTTGCATTTTAAATAATAGTATTTGTGTCTTTTAACAACTTACATAAGTCATTAAAAACTTTTGAGATTATTTTAAAGGGTAAAGAGTTAGAAACTTTGTGTTTAAAGCAGGTATATATCTTTTAACAACTTATGTTAGTTGTAGAAAACTTCTGAACTCATTACAAAAAACTTGAAACCTTGATCCCGTGTTTAAGGTGATACAACACGCGGTTTAGAAAACAAAATCAGCTATAGGGGCGCCACTTGTGCCAAAAGATCAGCCTCCGATGGAATGAAGGTATAACCGACCATAAATAAATCAAGTAGTATGAAAGAATAGTTTTGACCGATTGAAGCCGGTTTCGTTGACTTATTCGTATACATACTCCTAAAGCATTTTAGTAATGCGAGTTTGTATTTATTTATCTGTAATTTACGCTACAGAACATTAGAGAAAAAGCATAAGGTAGATATACATATTGTTAATGTTATGCATATTAATTATGTACTTTTATACTTTTACCTAATACAACGAATATATTTGTACAATTAAGTTACTAAATTAAAAAGAAAGAAACAGGAACAATTCTTTTTATATGCGTACAAAAATGCTATTAAATTAAACAAAAAAAAAATAAATTTAAGGGAAAAAGATAATAATTAATAAAACAAACCCTTGGTAGTGTAGTACGTATACGCAGTATCATTTTAGAGACTTTTCTCAAGAACTTTCGCATTTTCAGAAATTAAGACTAAAAGAAGAAACTAAAAATTCGCTGTAAGATCGTTACTATTTTAATAAAAGTAAAAATAAATGAATGAAACAAGAAAAATGGGTAAACAAATATAAGTTTTATTTCGTTTTATTACACGTTAAACAATTTTGTTTCCTGGGACAAATTAGTGTTTATAATAATTCACGTGCGCCTGAGTTTGATTCTCCGGGTCTCGAATGGGCATACCTCTAGTCATACGGGGATCAACTAGTTCGGGTAACATAGATTCGAAATAAAACTGTTGTAAATTTTTAAACATTTCCTCTCTTCCACTTATCTGCAGCTGACCCTGAATCTGGTGCATGTATTTATGATTTTGTTTTAACCTAGAAGAACATACATATTAGGTTCTTGTTAAAAAGATTCTATTATTGTATTTACCTTACACAGTCATTCTCTGTTTTTGTTTTGCTGCGTAATGTCCAATCTTTCATAGACATTATGATACCAAAATTTGATGCGGTTAATCTATTTCAACGCATTTTCTTCCAAAAATTATTATCGTATTGCTCTCTAGTTCCTAATCCATTCAGGAATTCCTCGCATTTTTTTGAATTCAGTGGGTTTCAAGTCTGGTTGAGCACAATTTGGTCCATAGTCAAAATCGCCAGCGTTTCCTTTTCTCCGTGAATATCTACTTTTCTTGCTTTATTTCCTTTGATCAATTGGCGCAATCGACGCTTCTCAAGTATCCTAAAGGTTGCCGAATTACGTGCACTTCTTTGCATAGACTATGTTAAGAATCAGCGATAATTTTTGATTGTAATGATTTAACCATGAGCTCATATACTTCAAATAATATTAAATCTATAAAATTCACTTTTTAGTTTTACGATATTTTTATTAGGCCTGACGATGTCCTGTTATTATTTTGTTTGAGGACGCAATAAAATAGCGGAGTTGTGCTCCAGCTTTCGTTGTATAATGTTCTAATTCTTTTTCACACCCGTTTAAGATATTAGTGGTTTTAGTTGAAGATTAAAAGCATTATAAAATTAGTACGCTTTTATTTGATTTAATTTACCGAACCCTATTTTTCTCGACCAGGCTTACGGGTAGTGAGACCATTGGCGAGACAGACTAAGATGCCAGCTGGGTTCATAGGTATGTGCCAAAGCAGCAGCGTAGGTTTGGGCAGTGTATGAATTTTTTTTTGTAAAGTTAATTCTTTTACCACCTGTAGGTTTTGCCACCAGAGACATACATCTGAAATAAAATCAGTTTGTGTCTGTGTTCTGTAAATTTTTGTTTTAAGTAATACCGTTTAACCTCATTGGTAGTTTGATTACATGCCAACAAATTACTGTTTCTGACCATACGTTTTATAATTTTTTGAAGTTTTTCTAACAGACCACTTTTATAAATTATGGCTATGATATGACATTGTAGTCATCTTTCTTTTTGGAAAATGTTTCACTATAAATCCTGACGCAGTACATCAGAATCAAAATTAAGTTATTCTTATTAAAGGATTTTTTATTGCGGTTCTAATTCCCTTCACTAGCCTTTCTATTCTGGAAATCCCTTCACTAGTTAATAATTTCCTTGCATCTAAAGGAAAACGCTTGTTAGTAGCGAGTTCATGCAACTTCTGATGTAATGCACTTTGAGAGCCATATGGTTAGCAAATTTTATACTGCTGACATTGACTGAGCTAAACTCAACAAAAGGTCAAAATGCACAAATTTTCAGAGGAACAGGCTACTTGGAGATGGTGCAAGAAGTAAAAAATTTAAAAATAAACAGACAAAGACAACAGCCGCAGATTAGCAGCGGTTAAGAAAATTCGATTTTATGACAATCAGGGAAGTGGAAAAGTTGATTGTTCCTGTAAAAGAAGATAACGCAATTAAGTCATACAGAAGAAATATTTGAAAGTATTGCACGATGTTCATATTTCCATCTGGCATGGTGGTAGAAACTGCATGGAGAAGGAAGTAAATTCTAAGTATAAAAATATCCAAGACAGATGATTGTTATCTATCTAAACTTATGTATGACCTGTCAAAACAGCACAATATTCCAAAGAAAGGTTTGATAGTAAAACCACTATTAAGTAAAGAAATGAATTCAAGATGCCAAGTCGATTTAATCGATATGCAATCCAAACCGATAGTACCTACAAATTTATACTTATTTATCAAGACCATCTTACCAAATTCGTCCAACTCCGACCTCTTACAAGCAAAAAGTCTGAAGAAGTAGCGAATGTACTTCTGAATATTTTCACAATATTCGGTGCATCGACTGTGCTTCATAGTGACAATGGCCGAGAATTTGTCAACCATATTGTCAAAGAGCTTTGTAGCATGTGGACTAAGTTAAAAAAGGTACATGGTAAGCCCAGACATTTCTAAAGTCGGAGATCAGTAGAAAGGGCTAATCAAGACTTAGAAAACATGCTTAGTTCGTGGTTAGAAAACAACAAAACAAACAAATGATCAGCAGGCTTACGTTTTGTTCGGCTAATGAAGAACAGAACATATCACAGTGGTATAAATTGTAGTCATGCTGTTCACTGTTTCGAATTGAGAGTTCTGTTAATTCAATAATATTGTATTAGAAGTTGATTTAATTTCAAGAAATAATGGCATAAACACTTCACACAAACACACATATGTATTATTTTATATTCTATTTCATCTAAGATTTTGTATGTTATGTGCCTTTTCAATTTCATCGTTTTTCATCTAATATGTTATAAGTTATTCTTCCGAAATATAATAAAATGGTTTCATAATTATTCATAAAGAAGTTTTAATCACACTGTCTGGTAGATGCCAAGCATTGTATATAATGCCCGGGCAATGTGATAAATTTAATGGTATTTATCATACTGACCGACAGCGTAGGGCATTTTTTATATTGCCCGGGCATTTTTTATACTGCCCGGGCATTATGAATAATGCCCAATTAATCACTTGGTTCATAACATATACATTTCCTTGGGGGGGAGGGTGAAAGTTTCTCAACTGACTAGAGTAAGTTATTAAATGTCCCCCTTCAAACAAAATCGACGCGTTTCAGCGATCTTTGATAATTTTACTGATTAAGAAGTCATTCAAGGTGGGAAGTTTTAAAATGATCATCCTGTATATGCAACAGAATTTTTATTTTACACTTATGTATCTTGTAAGAGAGCTTTATAAATTAGATCTAATATCTGAGCTTCAAGTTTATTTTTGATTTTAGCATTTTTATAGCATAGTCTTCAGCTTACTAGCAACTAGTACCCCAAAAACATTCTCGCTCGACTTCATTCCTGTTGTCTGCGAGGGCGTTTCCAAGCTTTTCACCAGACTTTCCAGGACTGTGGTAGCTTCTTCGAACACCTGGGTTTCTGCTACTCTACCTTTTTTCGTGCTGATTGACTCCCTGAAGTGTGGGACCTGCTGATCCCTGGTGTTCCAGACCTGCTGCTACCTGAGGTACTCGATTTACTGGTCCCCGGGGTTATGATGGATGCTTTGTTTGTGGCACCAATTTCTATTTCGCCTTCATTCAGGTACTAAACAAATATTTATAAGTTAAGAGTGTGTCAATATATGTACGTAGTGATTTTTGGTTTTTAGGTTGTAAACTTGAATTTGCTGTATATTTGTAGTACACTGCAAAAATGTGGTAAAATCTGAATTCTATAATAAAAAACCGGGCTGTAGACGATAGCGGAATTGCAATTTGGCGAATGCGGTGGTTAATAAATTATTACATTTTATGATTGACCACAACCCGTGAGTAATAAATCTCATTATCTAACAAGAAACTCACTTATAGTAATGCACGTATTATTTATTAGGAGCAGAAATAAATTTAACGTCACTCTTGGGCATTTATCACGTCGGTTGTGGTAGGAAATAAAAACAGCTGACGTTAATTTTATTTAACGTACTTGTTAAATTAACGTTTATTGATACGTCTAGTAAGTAGGACTGATTGTGTTTTTCTAAATTCTTACAGTGCGGCAGTAATAGCTTTAGTAATTAATTTCTTGAAATACGATTATTAACTACTAACTATGTACATCGGGTTGTATTAAAAACGTTCAATGTTCTACGAAAAAAAAGTTTTTTAAAAGACGTTTATTTAAAAAAGGAATATCGCCAAGGTTGCCATGGAAATTAATCAATGTTTGCTTTAAAAGACAATTTATTAAAAATCCACAGTCGACCAATATAGCCTCCTTCCACACAGGCTATACCTCGAAAACTCTTGGTACAGCCCTCACCATAAGAATCAAATATTCAAGAGCACGAGATATCCAACTTTTCTCCTTTTATCTTTGTTATCCTATCAACTGCGATTTCTTACGTACTAAAAGTGGCTCTTTTGAAAAAAAAGGCCTACTACCCTGTTTCCGAATTTGGTCTCCCCTTTCAGCGGTGAAACTTTTAAGTCGATAGTGTAATACCCCTATTTTATTATTAGATTTTATTGCAGGGATAAATAATTTTTCAGAGGACATGATTTATGAAACAAATTTAAAGTTATTCTAGAGACGCGTTTTCACGGTACACTTTGGATGATCATCTCGGATAAATCAACCAAAGTGAAAAATAAATGAATCGTGTAAACTAAAGGGTTTTCCAATAAGAGGTGTTATTTTGAATAGCCCACTATTTCGGTAGATGTCACTTTTGAAGCTATCATTTTTTGACATTTGACAAGTAGAAACTACGCCATTAATAAATATGGAACGATACACGCTTCAACAACGCATTGAAATTATTAAAATTCACTATAAAAATGGTGAAAATTTGGCAGAGACGGTTCGTAAAACTCGAACATTTTTGGGTCACCGTGAAGCACCTTGTCGGACCGCAATACAGAAATTGGTGAAAAAATTCGAGCTCTTGGGACAAGTTAGTGATGTGAAGAATAAAACCCGTGCACGTCGCTCAAGAACAGCCGAGAATATTGCTGTTGTAGCCGAAAGTGTTAAAGAAAACCCAGGTTTGTCCATTCCTCGTCGTTCTTTGGAATTAGCCATTCCACAAACGTCATTACACCGTATTTTGCATAAAGATTTGGGTCTTAAGGCTTATAAAGTCCAGTTAACACAAGAACTCAAGCCGGCCGATCATCAACAACGTCGTGTCTTTGCTGATTGGGTCGTTGAAATGCATGAAAATGATCCAGAATTCCATCGAAAAATCATCTTGAGTGATGAGGCCCATTTCCACCTCGGTGGCTTCGTCAACAAGCAAAATTGTCGGATCTGGGGCTCAGAAAATCCAAGAGTTATTGTTGAAAAGTCTCTCTATCCTCAACGTGTGACTGTTTGGTGCGGTTTATGGTCCGGCGGAGTCATTGGACCTTACTTTTTCGAAAATGAGGCTGGAGCAACAGTTACGGTGACTGGATTGCGCTATCGAGAGATGATTAACGATTTTTTATGGCCGGAATTGGATGGTATTGATCTGGACAACGTTTACTTTCAACAAGACGGCGCTACGTGCCACACAAGCAACGAAACCATTGATCTTTTACGGAAAAAGTTTCCGGACCGTGTTATCTCTCGAAGAGGTGATCACAATTGGCCACCGAGATCTTGTGATCTAACACCTTGCGACTTCTTTCTTTGGGGCCACGTGAAAGAGAAGGTCTACGCCAACAGCCCAGCGTCGATTCAAGACCTCAAAGATGGAATTCGTGAGGCTATCGAGGACATAGGGCAGCCACTTTGCGATTTGGTTATGGAAAATTTCATGAAAAGGATATTGTCCTGTAAGCGTGGTCGTGGTGGTCATTTGCCTGATGTTATTTTCCACTATTAACGGCATACCTTCCTCTTTATAATGAAATAAACATCCGATCATTTATATTAAAAAATGGCACTTTTCTTTGAATATCAAAATAACACCTCTTATTGGAAAACCCTTTATTAATCATCGAAAATGATCATCCAAAATGAATACTGAACTAAGTTGAACCGAGTTCACTTTAGAGGATGCATCACGGATGAATCATCCAAAGTGAACCATGTAAACATGCATTAGAGTGACTAGTGAACGGCGCCAAGAGAACCACGTGTTTGTCACTTATTATGCCAATTCCCGCACGTACAACGTCATTCGGCGCCATTTGTAAGTGAACCGTTTAATTCAATCTCGGTGATCCATGTAAACGATAATTGATATTATCGTCGCAATCACTTTGGATGATTCATCCGGGATGATCATCCAAAGTGTACCGTGAAAACACTCCTTAAGTTTTATAAATAAATAGATATGATTTAAAGTAAGTATAATTAGACTAATGGAAAAATAATAAACTTTCATTAATGGCAAGTGTCGTCAAAAATAATATAAACAAAGATTGATCGGGGGGTAGAGGCCTGCACGGGAAAAATTTTGATATAGAAAAAGATTCTGCTTTAAGTTTTCGGTGGGTGCACATCATTCTGGTAAGTTGTTGTCTACTTAATCCTGAAATTATGTTTATTCCCTGAATGTGTTTTTCTCTTAGTGATTACAACATTTATACTAAAATCAGTTTTTATAATATTTTTATTTCTTTTGTTTAAATATACAGTGTGTCCAAGATAAGGATGCACAGCATGAAGATCTTGGAAACGGTAAGAGATACAGGATCGGTTAAATGGGATGAAAGTTGGCTACCTTTTTGATGGCGTTTGCAAAACCTAGATATCTTGGATAGTTTCAGAGATATTTAAAAAAAGTAGATTTCTCGATTTTCGTTATTTTTTTTCTTTTGGTTATTTGAAGAGATGTCGGAAAACTAAAACCACTTTTCCATTGCCACTGTTTGTTCTCTGTGAAAATACGCTAACAAAATTCCTGTACAACGTTTCAATTTAGAATAACTATCATCAAACTCATTTTTTTAAATACAATTGAAAATCTTTTTGGATAGTTTTTGTTGTCACGATTCTAATGATGTAAACATGATAAGGTTATTTTGATTTCTTATGCTATAAATTAATGCATTCTGCTGTACCCTGACCTGCACGATCACCTGATCTAACATCGTTAGATTTTTTTTCTCTGGGGTTTTGTCAAGAATCATGTGCTCAACCAAAATTTTGAAGATGAACAGCAATTATTACAGTTGATCACAGCAGCATTCAACACAAAAAAATCAAAACCAAAATAACACTATCGTGTTTACATCATTAGAATCGTGACAACAAGAGCTATTCAAAACAATTTTCAATTGTTTTTCCGCCTATTTAAAAAAATGAGGTTAATGATGGTTACTCGAAACCGAAACGTTGTACAAGAATTTTGTTAGCGTATTTTAATGGAAAACAAAAAGTGGCAATAGAAAAGTGGTTTTAGTTTTCTGATAAAATCGAAAAATCTACTTTTTTTAAATATCTCTGAAACTATCCAAGATATCTAGATTTTGCAAACGCCAACAAAAAGGTTCTATAAATTTAACCGACGCTGTATCTCTTACTGTTTCCAAGATCCCCATGCTGTGCATCCTTATCTTGGACATACTGTATATATAACGCAGTTAATCCTTACTAAGTGTTTGAATTATTGATCCTAATTAATTAAAAACAAGTGAAGGGAGAGCTAGGGTTAAGACCCGCACGTCTCTGAAGGAAAAGCCGACCAATACACGGTAAGTTCTAAAATCATAATACCTAGTTTACATAAAAATATTACAGTACTTTACGTCCATATTTAATAAAACTAACAACAACCGAGTTGTAAGTAGGTAAATATTCAACAACATGTGAATGCAACAATTTAATGCTCTTGTAGAAAAAAAAGTGTAAACTAACTCTTCCAGACCGGAGTAGTGCATTAGTTTTATCATTGATAGATGCATCACATGCGAAAGCAGTAAGTTTTGCACATTCAATTTTTATTTATTTTTACTTAAATCTGTAAAGAAAATTATATATACTATACTAGAAATGATGTTCTTAAGCAAATAAAACAATTTGCTTAAGTGTGAAGCAGTAAAACCCACAATTCTGTATTGTCTAGTTAGAGACATTGAGAGTCGCTAGTGGTAAACCAAATGGTGCTATGTGCATTCGTAGCTGAGAAAGCGTATGATACTACCACCTATGAATCTATCAAAAAACCGGCAAAATAAAAGAAAATAAAACTCCATACTAGGAAATAGATCTATTTAATTATTTTAGAACGAAAGCATAATACGATTTTTATAGAGAAATGAATACTGCAGCTCCACATATTATTTCCGTTTTTCGGAAATCAAGGAAACAATTAAAATTAGAATTCGGCAGAATTTATAGTGGTGGGTAAACTTATTCTACGCCCTTATGTACCTAGAATGATTAAAAAATCAGTAATCCAAAATGACATTCCATTTTTGGACCAGGGAAGATCGAACATAACAGAAGTATTGTTAAGAATAGCATTAAAACATTTTGGACCCTTTCAGAATTGGAAAACTTTAAGAACATGTAAAAATTTTTAAACTTGATTAAAGATTCCTCTCTAAAAATTAACGAAAAGATGGACCACGACGGATTGGGCACTTTCAGACTATCAAAATTGATAATAAATCTTGATGTTCTCAGAAAAAGTATTACTACTGAACGACCACAAATTGGGATATTCAAAAATACCTACAACCACTAAATTACGATAAAAAGATGTTTTTTCTAAAATAAATACTGAAGTCGTCTTTGACTTTATGAGGCTTTGTTGATTTTTGGGAGATTCAGAAATTCCGTAAATCGTTAATTGTTTTTCGTTTGCATTGCGTTGGGCACAGTTTTCTAGTGATGAACGTGATAAACATAGTAGAAGAATAAATTGGACCCCCTCAAGACAAACATAAGAATCAAGGGCAAGTTAACTTTTTAAACCACAAAGATTGGGTTTTCTTTACAGATGAAATGTTTGGCAATTGTTTGATTTTTTTCCCGTTAGAAGAAATATATTTCAATATAAAGCTGAATTGTCTATTTTTTGATTTTCTTTTCTTAGTTCTTTCCATGTTGTTTTTGTGTTAGTCGTTTTGCCGTGTTCCATTTAATTTACCTTTTATATTATTTTATTACATGACTGACCTCTAAATGTTTACCTTTAAATCTTGTCTTATAGGTCATTATGTCTTGCTCTATTAACGATTGTTTTTTCTCCCATCTTTCCTAGGTATCACATTTCTGCAAGTTATTTTGCTATGC
Organism: Ignelater luminosus; assembly: GCA_011009095.1. Taxonomy (NCBI): domain Eukaryota; kingdom Metazoa; phylum Arthropoda; class Insecta; order Coleoptera; family Elateridae; genus Ignelater; species Ignelater luminosus. Next base: position 8,410 of record VTPC01000721.1, on the reverse strand, counting down.
TGTAACAGCAAATATAAAATACACAGAAATCTTTGTCCGAAGACCGCTGGAGTAGCCTTCCCATGACTTCTGAACCAAAGTTGAGGTATGAGAAGTAAAAAGCTTTGTATTTTTGGAATGAGATTTCATTTGGAACATGCTTTTTCATGTATTATATCATTTAAATTATATCAGTTAAACTCTACTGAGTCACAGAATTCTTGCCATCTTTTCCCTAAGAAAAGATCATTTATTTTGAATCAAAAACAGTCCAATCTCGCTTTAAAAGCAAGCAAAAAACCATTTTTCTAAATAATTAAACCACTTATTAACTCTGAGAATTAATAACTTTCTTGTTCGATTTTTGATGATAAACTGACCGGCAAAAAACCGGCCACCTTGAAGTATCACCCAAAACCACTTTGAAAGTTATTAATTTCAATGCCACGCCGCACACTAGAATTCTCTTATATAAGTAGGTGATGAAAATGTCATTTTTAATATGAACATATTTTAGAAAAACAGTTGCATGAGATTGAAGTCAAATAAATTGTACATAACATTATGTAAATATTAAGTTATTATTATTATCGGTGGTGTGTTGCGATAAAGTTGATGCTTTGACTTGGTTTTCGTTAAAAATTTGTATTGGCAAATAAATTGTAGTTGATTTGATTGTTTGTTGCTACGTTATAATTTTGTTTAAAAACAGAGACCATTACGTCCTGTATAGATGAAGATACCTAAATTATATTTTATGTATGTATTTGTTTGTTGATAGTTTGAAATAAAATATACAGAGTGTCAAAAAAACAGATTATGTTTATAAGGTATAAAAATGTTTGGAACAAATTTTTTCTCTAATGCGCAAACTCCTAGCAAAGCTTTTTATACTGTATGAAAATACAAACCTTTTTCATACTAAAACTGAAAAGAAACGTACTAGGCGGTTGGGCATTTTTAAAATTATTAATTTTAAAATTACTATTACAAAAGAAGTAAACTTTGAAGCTACTTGCTTTTCTTAAGTCTTGAATTTTTTTAATAATGCAGCTAAAATTAAAATCTTACGTTGCTTACTTGTTAATGTAATGGTTTTAATTATTACAAAAATCACAATACTACTATTTTTTTTCTTTCTTTAGATAAATCCTCAACTGATGATATTATTACATTTCAAAGAAAATTTTTATGTAAAGTTTTATTTGAAAGTAAATTCAAACAGACTGCTAAAAAGTTTATAGATTTAGAAAATTTTATTATTGTCAAAACGTCTTACCCAAATGGTTTCGTGTACGATGTTAAAAAAAAGGTATCGAATCTTAAGCAACAGTTTATATTAAACTGGAATAATTGTAGTAGGCATAGGAAGAGGTTTTTTAAAAACGAAAGCGCTTGGTTAGAAGAAATTATGCAAAAGAAATTTTTCCAACCTTTAAAAAAGTGAAAAAAGAAAAAATTAACCGTTATCCAAAAGAAAAGTCAGTCAAGAAACGGAAGCAAAAGTGTCAGTGCAGTCGTTATTAGATCACACAACCCATCGTTTGCTACAAGCTTAAAAAGAAATGATTACCGTCTTAGATCTCTCAACAAATTTTACATTAATATCGAAGTTGGGATTTGATGGAGGCTCAAGTCATCCGCAGTATATGCAAAGGTTTTCATCGAAGGCCAGTTACGACAAATTAACGTTTTTATCATCTATAATGCCTTTAAGATTAATAAGCGAAA
>VTPC01000720.1:88948-112397 GCA_011009095.1 Ignelater luminosus | reverse complement strand
CAAAATACCCCCTTTGCACTTTGTGTGTGCCCTGACTGCAAAGGCAGCAACAAGAATCAGATGTAAGTGTCAAGATAGTTTTATTTGAATAACACGATTTGTTTTCTGTGCATTATTTGCATTCGTGTTTTAATGTAGTAATGTTCATTTATTTCGTTTTGTTAAATTTTGTCTAACAAGTCTTCTTTCAATTTAAAGAATAATTTAGCTTTGATCGAATTGGCCATTTAAAGTATGTATCTCTGAGTTCACACTGCGTTTGTAATTTTCAGTTGACTTCAGTTAATATTTAAAATTATAGCATCATTTGTGTAGAAGTTTGTAGTTAGTTGCTTCAGGCCGTTAGAAACCTTAAGAATTCTTAGAAGTCGTTTACGTAAACCAAGACTGCTTAAATAATCTAAATGGCATAAGTCTAGAGTACGTCAGCGAAATTAGAATTATGCACGTGTCCAAAAACTGAAAAGATCACGTTGTGCCATTTAAACTCCTCGCACCAGTAGTTTTCCTGTAGATAAGAATTTCTCCGACATTCTAGTAGGCGTAAGTCTTTAAGAACTCAAATATTAAGTACTATCCGTAACTATACGCCTTCATAATATTACAGTCACTTGACATTTTGCTTCAGGCGGAAAACGCTTCGTGAATTCGTATCAAATGATTTATAGTTTCCTAAAAACGTCGTCATAAAGCTCTTCCGCACAAAGACAGACACTTGATATGTTGTCATCTTGTTATATATATTGTAAGAACACCGGCATACAAGCTAGAGATACGTATTGTCGTCACTGTTGAATTGTAAAAGGTTACTTTCAATTCTCGGCTACATTTAATGTTATCCAAGTTTATTGTAGTAGTAATGCTTGAGGAAAAGTTTTCCTCTTTGTACTTTTAAGACTCAAAAGTTAAAAAGTTTGTTTTGAGAATATTTTAGAATTAAATTCTCTTGAATAAAACATTAATTAAGTTGCAAAACTTAAAATTAAATTTACCTTTTAAATACTCACCTATAGAAATTAAAGAGAATAGGTGAGGACTCAAAACTTGAAATTTTCTTGTAAATCAAATGCTAAAACCAGATTTTAAGAACAGATGAATTTTACAAATTACCTCTAACAGTAACCAAATAATTTTTCAGAATATCTGAATTCGTTAAAAATCCTCTCAACTATAGCAACAGATGGTAGTCACGCGTTCAAAACCATACAAATTTTGGAAAGAACATCATGAAGGCACAGAAGACTATCATGATCGGGAAGAGATTCATAACTAGCATGTGGAGATCACTGTAACTATAGGTGTAATGTTCGTTCTAATTCAATAATTTATTAAAAGGAATGCGAAGAAGTGTAATCAAAAAATCACATTTTCCTGCATTATAAAGTCAAAAATAGGAGATATAATGATAAAAATAATTATTTAGTAAGAGGAGGATTATTTTTTTGCGCTTAGAAAATTCTAACTTGACTTTGATGTACCTCTTGTAAAATATATATTGCTGTGGTTCTATCTAACCTCACTTCTTTTCAAAATATTCATGTATATATTTCTAGTTTTGGACACACTAGGACACAAAGGTGCTCATTAAAATAAACTTACAGAACTATATAAGGAAACTTATTATTACAGTGTGTGTCAAGGGTATTCTAAATTATCGTGCAGAAATATTTTTAAAAAATAAGTAAAACAAGTTAAAGCCCCCATTTATACACATATGATCAGCCAAAGAAATAATAGAATTGTCCCATCTTAAAAACAAATGATATAAATATTAATAAAGTAAAATGCACATTTTCGAGCATAAAAAAAGTAATTTTGGCACTCAATAAAAAATAAATAAACTCGGAAAACTTACGCGATGATTTCGCTGTGAATGTAATCGGACTATCCCACTCTTCTTTAGGAGGTTTCGGTTCCGCATTTTCTTCTTCGCTTAATACTTGATTGATGTAATCTGAAAATAGAGCAATAGCAAACGTTACGATCTCATCTATATTTTATTTCTTATCTACAGGCACACATACCGTGCGAAAATTGCTTAGCAGAACCGTTTTGTTGAAACTCCGGGAAACTAACGTGGTTTTGTTTACCCTCCTTTTTAATAAATTAAAAATTATTATTTTAGGTTAAACAAGGAAAAATTTATTCTTCGGTACAAAATAGTTACCTTTTGTAATTTTTTGCTATGTCGTTTATGATGATGTCGTTTACTATCACCTACCAGTCTTCTCATATTATAATGCATTTTATAATTGACTTGTGTTGACAAATCCCTATCATTTACTGCATGTCTGCTATAGCTTAACCGACGATGCTTTAAGAGAAATAATTAATATTTAAGAAATTTTTTATTTTGAAGATTCTTACATAACTTACTCTTTTTGATTGGCATAACTCTTCCGCTAACAAATGATGTATTTTTGCATCTGTTAAATCTTTTTTAGATGGATTGTATTCTAATTCTTGCATATCTATATTCCAATTACTTGAATCAAGTTGACTGAAACTTGTGCTGAAAATTATTTCAAAATTCAAATGTTTGGTATGTACAGTACGCTTCAAAAGTGTGTTGTAATGCTTCTTTAATAATTTTAAATTTTTGGTCAATTAAAACAGTATTTTCTGTTTTAATTCTCGTGACTATACAGGGTGTTTTTATCTACCAAAAACACATAATTTTAATATGGAAAGAAATTATTAGAATGTTTCGATGGATTTTTTCTAGCCATATATTCTATTATAAAAGCAATACTTTTGAGACGTACTGTACTGTTAATAATGCTAATTACAAAGCGCTTACAAATAAAGCACTCGCATCAGATGTATAACTGTTCGAAACGTGAAATTAGTAAGCTTTCACAGTTATACACGACGAATAAAGAATTTTCAATTTACAAACAAAGCAACCAATTATAATCTCAAACAATATATAAATTACTTTTTAAAGTCAGTGTAAATATCTAACTAATTAAATGCGAATTTGAATGTTAAAACTCTGCATTATGGTCACATACATTCCTTGCTTTCTCACTTTAACAAGTTATAGTTAACATGTAAATATTTAGCCCCGTTCAATTATACTTTTATTGTAGTATCTCTTCTTCAGAACATATTAATAACAAGTTCACAAGTTTCGGCGTAAACATCTACATTTAATTATCAATTAAGTAACTCTTGAAGAAACAAAATTAGCAAAACAGAAAAACTGTTAATTAGTGAAAAGTTGAGAGACACGACAAACGAAACCTTTTTATTTTATATCAAGTTACCTTACTTGAAAAACAAGAGAAGAGATTACTTTTTATGATTTAACGTTGCTAACTTGTTTTCGTGTACTACCTACTGCTACTTTGAGTTTTAATTTTTAATTCAATGCAAATTAATCTCGGACGTACACCTAGTGAGATCATTTTAAAATTGCATTCCTTATTTTCTAAATACTAAATTAAAGTAGTCCGTTTTTCGAAGAAGGTCACTTTTAAAGTGTCAAAGTACCGTTTGAATCTTTGATAGAAAGACTCAATCCGCAAAAAACCCGAAGCTCAAAAAGATATAGTTGAAGGTAAAACGCTGGACCAAAAAAGAACAAGCTTGGTATGAAATCACAAAACTGTTCAACAGTGAATCAAATTCAAACAATTACCGAGATGCCCAAAGCATAAAAAAGTTGGACAATACTAGAAAAAGGGATACAAGGCAAATGGATGTAGCTATTAAGAAAGACAAAAAATTCATCAAATGTACCTGTAATTTCGGATCCGATTTTTGACCTAAGTCTCAAGATTATGAATAAAAAAACGAATTTTGGGTTACAAAATAAATTTGATAATGATAAAGAAAATTTTTTATGGGATGAAACTTTGAATACAGAAAGCAATCGATTTTGAAAGTAATGCTTTTGATTCCAGTATGGAAGAAGCTGTTCAAACAGAGCCAATCAAAGATAAGAACTGGGACTATTTTAGCTCAGAAAAGTTTAAAACCACTTCAAAAGTGAAGCCACAAACCCATACCAAAAAAGAATGGCAAAGGCCTGCATCTTCTGCCACGGAAAACATTACTCTAAAACATGAAAGATTAAGAGATATAAAACGCCAGGTTGTCGAAATTTAATCAGATATCTTGAACGCCCAAAGAGAAGATATCAATATAAAAAGAAAAAGAGACTAAGAAGAATTTCAATATAAGAAAATAATCTATTTTTGGGCATGGAAATCGAGCAAGCCCAATTGGGTATTCTTCAAGTAGTGAAAAATACATAAAACGATACTTTTGTCTTGTGTTCAAACTTGATAATAATACATGCTGAAAAAATAATTTTGTCTTTCATAAATAGTTCGTGGCATTCCATATTCAATAAAATTTAACACATCTAAAGCTTCTTCGCCGCTGCTTTCGAGAATATTTTCATCAATACCACCCTGCATTCAGTACTATTTGATATGGCAGTATAAGCTGTCAACTTGCAATTAAATAGTATTTAATTCGCACCCTAGGTATCGGTTAAATATCAGTATTATTTAGCAACTTAATTACTAGTGACAAGTGCAGTACAATGAAATCAATTAGGTAACTGTCACTCAAAATTAATAAATACTTAACAACCAGCTGTGCAAACGGCTGTTACGGTCAACGTTAACTTCTGTTAATATTTCAAGGTAATAGAAATCAAAAACAAAACTGTGATTAAAACTAAAAGATTCCTAAATAAACCTATACCAATCAGAAAATCCTAGCTTACCTATAAAACTTGACTCGCTCAAAAAGCCCAACCCTAAAAATCTAAACATTAGATACAGTTAACTGAACCAAAAAGTCAGAAAGCTCCTCCGAGAAGTGTAATTGGTACGAAAAACCCAACTGATTTAAACTGAACTGAACTGATAAATGTTTTTTTTTTGCGACCATTATAGGAAAAATCTCTTCTTCAGTCGAAATTTAAAAAAATGAAATGTATTGAGAGACACTAGATAGGAAGCGATAAATGCAAATCGCGAAATACACTTTACTTACCTACTCAAACGGCAGAACACTAGAGCAGAAACAGGTTGTAATGTTAGTGCTACCAACGGCACCTTGATGAAAAGAATCTAGACCAGTCAGGAAAGGTAATTAAGTAGAAAAACCCGTGAGTTCGGAGAAGTGCGATTGGTTCAAAAATTCAACCGCTTAGAAAATCCAACTGACTTGTACTGAACTAGATCGATCAATATTTTTTCCTGTGACCATTTTTAGGAGAGAACTGTTTTTTTCAGTCAGGAATGAAAAAGATGAGAATTTGCAGATTTAATGACAGTAATCATTTCGACTTATCGTGAAGAACAGTCCACTTACCTACTCGAACAACAAGGCAATATGGTAGCAGCAACAGGCTGTGGTGTTAGTGATACCAACGGTTCGTGATGTAAAGAATCTAGACCAGTCCGCAAAGACAGCTCAGTTAAAAAAGCCTGAGAGCTTAAAAAAGTGAGATTATCACTTCGCGGATTTGTAGAAGTACAGAGCACTCGCCTACTCGAACGATGAAGCAATGGAGCAGCATCAAGTTGTGATGTTAGTGTTACCTGTGGTATTTCGATGTGGAATATCTAGTCAAGATTGAAGGGGTAACTAAGTAGAAAAGCCCAAGAGCTAAGACAAGTACAATTGTTACATCATCGCAGTATAGCTGAAAGCGGATTGCAAAGTACAGTCCCCTCACCTACTCGAACAGGCTGTGATGTCACTGTTACCAGTGATTGGTTTGACAATCTAACCGGTTGAAAAGTCTAACTGATGTGAATTGAACTGCACTGATCAATGTTTTTTCCGGTGGCCGTTAGAAGAGAAAACTCAAATGATAATGTGTAGGACGTTTGCAACAGCAGTAACTTTGCGGCCTAGTATGGTCCATTCAGCTACTCAAACGACGGAGCAGCAACAGGCTGTAATGGTACATCGATGTAACGATTTATCAAGAGGATATTTCTCAGTATGATCGTAGACATGAAGAACAGTCGTGACTCGGATAAAGAAGAGCAGCGGTAAATTTATATTGACATTTTGTCAGCTCGATGTGTGGGGGTAGTCATGAACTATTACAGTAAAAATTAAAATGCTTCAGCGACGGGTCTGTGATAATTACTGTTTCATTGTCCTTCATAACTAAAGAAAGGGGCGAAAAACCTTAGTGAAAACAGACGAAAACCGCTAACTTTTCTTAAAGTTAAATGTGGTAGAAACGAGTGTAGGATTGGAGAATAATGAAATCTGAAGCAGCTTTTTGAGGACTCGCAAAAATTGCGTTGAGAAGCCTGTAAACAAGGGTTTAGTTTCAAAAATGTTTAGTTTCAAGTTGTAGGTGTTTCCGAGAGACACTGCGAAATTGCAAACTTCTGCTAAGGGTGGAAGCGACTTAGCCGAAGTATCCACCGACGATGCAGAGAAGAAAATGACTAATCGATTGTTGATTACTATAAAGGTCTAATAAGTGTAGAGCAACATCCCAAAACAGCAACTTGAATTGGTCTGAAGAACTTAATCGACCCAAAAAGCCCAAAACGTCTCAGCTGTAATTGTCTAACCGCGAGCCCAATCTTTAGAAAAGTGGCTCATTATCTTAATAAATTTTGGAGGTTGTTATACGTATTTCGACATACCGCTTGAGATTGAGAAACACTGCTCTAATACAATGCAAATGCTAGATAAAACAGTCCAAATTAGAATTACTTTTGGTATTATTTAAGTCATGCTGTCTAATTAAGACTTTCGTGCGCAAAATCTGAAAAACCCGATACGCCCAAAAAGTTTTCATCTCATTTGTAAGACCCAACCTTTAGACAAAACCGTGCATCATTTTGATCATTTTTGTATTGTGATGTAGTAATTCCAACATGCAGCTAAGTTTGGAAAACACTGCTGTAATCCAACGCAGATGCCAAATGGAACAGTCCAGATTGTCTTATTACTTGCACTTTAAGATTATATTTACTTTTGGTAAACAACACAACAGTAAACTTGTGGACACAACTAATTTTAATGGAAATTGACAGACAAAAGATAAGAAGTGCCAAGTAAGAAAATATTGTGTATGCAAATCCATACTGTGACATTAAATCAAAATAAGTACGTCCCTGTTCAGTGTTATTTTCTTCAAAACCAAAATATTAGATGTATGGTTGTTTTTAGAGAGTTAGGTTCTTACGCCTCCTGTCAACACAAGGCTGATTAATAATCTAAACTGTCTTGCATTTAAAAAATTCATAACAAAAGTGAGGGCAAAGAAATTTTGCATTTCCAGCATCTTCTCAGCACGTGACATTGGGGTGAATCCTACTCGTACTGAATGCAAAAGAAGTAGGGAGAAGTAGGCCTAATAACGATCAACGCAACGGTACGTTTACAAGTTGTTATGCAGGTAGTCAGGTTTAATATTACTACTTAACAATTTTAATTTCTTTGTTTAGAAATTCCGTTCTAGCTAAATATTAACATTGTTGTAGTTTGGAATTAAAAGTTCATTTAGCCTTGTTAACAAAAATTTCTAAATTCATTCTTTTATTGATGACAATTAACATTTGATTTTGTTCACGTAAAAACTTCCAAATATATCAAATAAAAACTGCAGACGTCTTAAATAACTTTTATTAACAATTTTTTTTATTTGGAGCGTCTACAAATAAACGAAATGTGAAGTATGCTGTTTCTATGTATAGCCACGTACAAAGTCGACATTTGTAGACTCTTTTTTCTTGGATTATTTTGCTGTATATTTGTAGATAAAGAGAGAGAATAATATTCTGAACATCTCACAATTTCTACCTTTGCAATTGTACAAATTTACACGGAATTTAATATATCAAAAGAATAACAAAAAAATTGCGTGTGTTGAATGTTGCGGAATGAATAAAAAAGTTATTTCAGTATTAATTATTGCTGTTTCATTCTTTCCTTCACGAAATATGTAATAAAATTGCAGTTTTTCATTTAATTATTTTTGGTCTTTCATAACTTGTTACTAATGGAAATTTCCACCAATCTGCTTGCAAAAATAATTTTTGTTAAAGTGATTACAGGGGAAAATTTGCTAAAAGGTGATTTATACACACAACAGTTGTTCTACGCACCTAACCTATAAATCTAAAAATTCAGTTTACTAAAAACAAGAACGCCGAGTGAGAATACTTTACACTTAATTTGCACACAGGAATACTACCAAATCAATTGTATTTAATTTAACTTTTTTATACAAGATACGACCTTAAGATTTCACAAAATTAGGCTTTTATTTAAGCGCAATAATTTTATCTGATGTGTAACAACTCATACTTCAATAAATCAAATGGAGCAAATAAACTTGATCTTACATTTAACAAACGAATAATTCATTAGATTAATTTAAAGTCTAACAAATATTTATTTTACGACAACTAAGTAACGTTTACTGCTTACTCGTTTGTCGTTGGTCATAAAATACTAGATAAAATCGTTAACTGTTTAAATAAAATTCAGGTTTTTTTGGAACAATTACTCAGATTATTGTTATTGGGATTCTAATACTTCAGTTCATTTTTTTTAATTTTCCCAGTTTAAACAGATTTTGATCAACTTCGCAATCCTGTTTTGTAGCATTGTAAGCGTTAAACTTTTCAAGTTAAAGCCAGTCGTAACACTTTTGTTTCTGGAAAATGATTTTATATTAGGTTTCTATGCAACCACATTCGATAATTAATAGTATCTTACAATCGTAGAGTGGAGTTAAGCATGCAAAGTATGAATCAATAAGTAATTAGCAGCCAAGCGAGGAGGTCATTACAGATCTTCCTATCGGTGAACGCTTTTTCCTGACGAGTCTAAAGGTGCATCCAATATTTGGGTAACATTTTTCAAAATTATTTTGTTGGTTGATGTATTTGCCGTTTTACGAATAGCGTTGATAATCTGCACCAATTTGATTTATCAGATGATCTCCATGTTGTAAACCACAGAATGATATGCAACTGAATAGTCGATACGTTTACTTGTTAATTGAATTATTATTTGATTGATCACAAAAAGAATGCACACTTTACTCGCGTCCTCTTATTTTGACTGCGTTTTTTATACCGGGTATTTCGTAATGGGTGTTACATAAAGGTAACAACAGATTTTATACATCAGAACTAGAAAAGAAATTTAATAGTAAAGAACTCTTTAAATCTGTGTTATAACGTGCTTCGTTTCTGATTTGTAGAGTAATAAACCGTTCTCAATATGTTTGTCCAAATTGAGAATTAAGAATTTTTTACTAAGAGTATTCAGCAATATTTTTCCACGGTCAAGTCTCTTTGGTTTACCAGTCACTAATCTAGACAAGATTATCCAAAGCTTTGGATTGGCTTGTATTATAGCTGTACTGAATTTGCTAGTGCATCCCCATAGTTTTATTCCATTGGTCCAAATTAGCATTATAATTGCCTTATATAGTAGCAATTTGTTTTCTAGTGATAGTTTGGATTTTCTCCCTATTAGCCAGTATATTTCTTTAATCTTTAACTCAATCTGCTTTCTTTTCTTTTTGGGATGTGTTCCCTCCACGTGAGTCTGGTGTCCATATGAAATTCCAGGTATTTCGTAGTTTCGGAACGGGGTATTTCAATGTTATTTAAGTATATAGAAAACAACTGAGCTCTTCTTATTTTTTTATTATTTTATTTTTGTTGATTTTAATTTTCCACTTGGTTAGTCAGGCTTGCAGTTTATCTAGCTTATTTTGGACTTTATTAGAGGCTAGTGTTGGGTCTTCGTGGATAGCAAGGATGACTGTATCATCTGCGAATGTTCCGGTAGTTGTTTTTCCGTGTGCTGGCAGGTCAGCTGTATATAATATATAAAGGACGGAGCCTAAGACACTACCTTAGGGGACTCCGGCTTTGATGGCATAAGCTCCTGTGACCTCTTTACCCACTTTGGTTCTAAACTCACGGTCTGACAAGATATTGTAGTACTTCAGCGGGAAGAGGTCTTTGATTTTATACAGGAAACCCTTGTCAAAGGCCTGATTCACGTCTAAGAATACTGATGTATAATAGAGTTTTTGTTCAAATACTTGGTTGATCACGTGAATTATTCGGTGAGTTTGCTGGACGGTTGAATGACCTTGGAGAAATCCAAATTGGTGGAATGGAATCTAGTCTTCAGGAGGTATATCAGCATTTATCTCTTGGAGTAAAAGTCTTTCCAACACCTTAGATATTCTAGGAAGCAAGCTTATTGGATCTCTCCTGGTTTAGGTATTATAATTATCTAGGCAGTTTTGAGCATTTTGGGCCAAGATTTTAATCTTACCACAGCACTGTAGATGTAGGTAGGCAGCCTTATTCCTTTCCTAGGTAACTCACGCAGCATCTTTGGTGTTACGCCATCATAACCAGGGACATTTCTGATGTTCAGAGGCTAATTTTCTTTGTACTTCGTTGGAAGTAAAGGTCTTAATATCTGGTATATTTTGGGGAACGTTGGGAATGTGCCTCTCAATTTTATCGTTTAATTCCTGATCAAATTTTCTTTAACTCTTCAACTACAAAAATCTTACTTTATGCCCGAAGATAGATATTCTAGTTAACTTTTAATAAGCACTCAAATATTACGATTCTCTTTCCATTGTGCAGCATTTCTCAATAATTTACAAACCGTGACACACGCTGAACATTGTGTATTTACGAGTAACGCGATATTTTAAATCTAACACAATTGAAATAAACTTGAAGTTATCCAAAAATTTAATACAATTTAAAAAGTTTGATTGAACAGAAAACCCCAGCCGGTACATGGTGTGACCTGTTCTAAAAGTCCAGTCAACCTGTTGCAATCAGGAAGATTCTACTGAATAAATGCCCCCCCCCCCCTCATAGTACACTTCAATCTCAGGTCAATAAAAGGTGACCCCGGATCACTAAAAGAGCAATGCTCCCTCCTGAGCAATGAGTTCATCATATACCATGATTGGGTAAAGATTTTGCTGTGTTTTTCTGTTTCAGATCCAGCGATAATAACTGAAAAGATTCGTTTTTTGACATCGTTACACTTCCTTCCTCATCTTATACTCAATTACTAAACTACCATGTCTTGACATGAATCCGCCTCTGGTGCTCAACACTGACTAGATGTCCTTCAGCTAACCACGACCACACTTCGTGCTACTGCACTTCTTCACTACGCCACTCCATGGCAGCAACACATCACCATATGCTTCGTGCTTATCGCTTTACCAAATCTATTTCATCAAGCCAATTTATTGGCTACACTTTTGAGTATAATTCTTAATCATTCCTCCATTATTAATTAAGTCAAAATAATTTGTCGCCTTCAGTGATGTTTTAACTTTTATTTTCTTTTGCTGTGCACGAGACGAACATTCCCAATTCACTCAGCCACCCAAGCAGCATTCAGGAAAAGCAGGCAGCTCCATCATCAGCACCCTGTTCCGTCAGCAGCATCCAGCTCAGTAAAATCACTTCAAATATCGTCGAGTCAACACAAGTCTCTTGATCCAAATTTCCGTTCCTTAAAAATTGTGTTTGTTTTATTTCGAATGGTAAAACCAAAAGAAATCCTACAAATAAAAAAATATTTTGAAATTTATTTGTTTTTAAACAACACGGCCGTTAACATCAGCAACGCCTACACCTAATATATCCAAAAGATCTAGTCAACTTTGAAAACCAAGCAGAATCTAGCGGAGAAATTTGATATACGAACAATGTTCCAGTAAGTACCTGTTTGAAATATTGCATAGCAAAAAATGTTTTCAACTCCTAGCTTGATTGGGCGTGTCATAACAAAACTGGTCTAGAATGTTTCTGGCTTTACCTTGTTTTTCTGTATTTCGCACCCCAAAGGAAGTATCGGTAGCAGCATGGTAATTATTAGATAAGGCTTTGATATAATTTTCTTCGAAGAATTTAATAAAAGGTTTCCAAAGTGGCGACCGGTTTAATCTCTGAGTAATTTTTTGACCAACTTGTACATTTCATTTTTTAATAAGATGCATTCGAAAAGTTTTAAATTTTCTAAAAACCATTTTGAGCAGCCACATTTCGAATTGATCAATTTTTAAAATTATTTTGACTTCTGGTTTACCTTTCCCAAAAAAACACGTTCTTAACTTGACAACATCCTGAAGAACGCTTTATGTAACAGGAGCCAGGAGTAAGAGTTTCTCCAAGTTATAAGGCAACCAAAATTCAGTTTTTAAGTTGGTCGACCATGTGTGAAGTGATTTATACACTGACTTTTATTCAATTGACATGACTTTATCCTTTTTATCAAAAAAAAAAAGAAAAATTACAAAAAAGCAACATTTAAAGCGGTGTGGAAAATTGAAAGAGTACTTCTGAAAAATCAGCCAATTAAGGAGAAAAACTCATTTTGTACTCATTTAACAAAAAATATTAACATCTATAAGCAGCGGACAAAAGCAGAACATTTAAGTGTGCAGCAGTGCTTAGTAAGAAAGTGTAAAAAGAGATGGCAGTCTGTGCCTCATGTTAGTTACCAGGTTAGTAATTTTTCTTCGCACCTGCCGTCTAGATTTCCTGCTGTGTAATTCTTAAAGATACCAGACATACTTTCCGTGCCAGAAATATTACCAATTGTTGAAGCGTTTCTTCGCATGAATTCCATGGCATCGCGCATTGCCAATTTGGAATATGTTTCTAGAATTTTTGGTTCAGCACCTTGGTAATTACGCAGTAAATAGGGCCGAATATATTTGTTGTCAAATCGTTTAAATCTAAATAAAACAGACCATTAGGTATGAATACCAAAAATTGATATTTTAACTTACCTATCCCTCACGTGGTAATTTCCATGATGCCCTAAGATATCCTCCACGCCAGCCATTAGATGATCCATTAGCTAAAGCAATGTTGCAGTTTATTTTAATGTTAATATGAAAAAGGGTCGACTTACTTTTTCGTGTATTCTTTCATTCATGGTAGGCTTTCTCTTTTCTGCAGTCTTAACGTTAAGTATTTTAACAAGGGGTTTAATGGTAATTCCTTGGAAGAATACAGTAAAGTAAACAACAGCTATAGTAGTAGTCATAAACATGGATTGATATTTTACTACTTTTGGATTAATGAGACGCACTAAGGCAAATGCCACGGCACCTCTTAGGCCTCCATATGACATAACAAATTTTTCAACTTTACTTAATTGATGTAGTCTAAAGCGATTAGCTATCGCAGTTAAAACTATAACACCTAAACAAAAAAATTTCAAAATTTAGTTTTCAAATTTTAATAGTTGTCAAAACGTTAATATACCTATAGCTCGGTAAGCTGAGCAAAAAATAATGGTTAGAACAACAAACCAGGTATTCCACGTGTGCAATTTATTGACAGTGGCAACTCCCAAAAACATGAAAATAATAGTTTCAGAAGAACTGCTCAACATCTTCATGGTGTATTTTATAGTTGTATGGGATTTATGCGATATATTCGCTTCCACATAATTTTTCATTGTAATACCACAAAATGTAATTCTGCAATAAAAATAAGAAACCGTAAAGATAGCAGCTTTAATTTTAAAAATCAATCGTGTGTATACTTACGCTAATATACCCGACATATGAAAAATTTCGGCACATAAATATGCCAAATAGGCCATCACAAATATAAAAATAGGTTCAATAACGCGCACTTCGTGCGTAAATCTAGTTACAAAACCGGTGGCAAAACCCCAAATTACCCCTATCACTGTACCACCAATAGCTACCACAAAAAAGTTTCCGCAACCAGCTACCACATCCATATACACGATTTTGTCTGAACCCATTTCGCTGTAGGATTCAAACATGTGGTATAATACCACAGTCACGGCATCGTTCAACAACGATTCGCCGAAAACAACAATGTAAAGGATTTCATTAACGTGTATCTCTTCGAAAACGGCTAACACAGCTACGGGATCCACAGCCGAAATCAATGCAGCAAACAGGAACATGTCTAATGCTGGGATGAATTTTTCTTCTTCGCCAAATAAACCCGTAGTTGTGACGGCCCATAAGGAAGCACCTTGAAAATAAAGTAATAAGTTTGCTGTGGCCTTTTTTATTTTCTAACTGCGTCTGTCAGATTTACATTTTTTATAGTAAATATTCATCTACATCAAGAAGAATTATCAATGAGACATCAAAGCTGTCAAGATATCAGTATGGGAGGGTATGTCAAAAATAAGAAATAGATAGAATTTGTTTGATACCATAGCATACCATACCCGACGAAAACTATTAGATTACATTATTATACAGCAAAATGAAACTTTAAAAATTCATATAAAGAAAAACCAAATTGATAATTAGGTATTTTGGAAAATCTTGAAGCAAATACTTTTTCTGGAACTTCCATATTGAAGCAATACGGGCTTAGACAATTTTCACACGTAATACTCAGACCAGACTGTTAATTCTAGTATTGATAATTCAGCTATATAAAAATACTACAAATGAAACAGCTTGCTTATCTTAAGACAATAGTCGTTAACAATAATGTATTGGCAAAAGATAGGATCATAATCCTAACGGATCATGGTTATTTTGTGGTTTTGTCTAGGTGAATTCTTTACAGTTTTTTCATGAACTCTTCGATTTTGCCCATTGCCTAGCGTATGTTTTGCTTTGTTTATTTATCAGAAATTTTTTTTTCTCACAAAAGATCTCTTCTGTTAGAAGATAGAAAGGGCATGTAAGATAATGTCAAAATAGACTAAGTTATATAACATATGCGTAGAAATAATAAAAAAGGTTGATTTACTTACCTATGGTTAATGTATTGAAAATAGTTCCTACGACAGCAAAAAGCAAAATTGTGCCTAGATGATCAAAAAATAGCCTATTCGGCATAAAATAACCAGCATCTAAGATAATAGGCGGCAGCATGTAGAAAAAGAACGTGTCAGGTGTCAAAGGCGACATATGGACGCTGTCGGTTACGTGAACTAAAATAACTCCTATTACTACACCGACCACTATTAAAAGGCAAGACTCGGGAAAAATTTCGCTTAGTTTGGGAGCCATGTGGAAACCTGAAACAAAAAGGAAAAATAAATACTAAATTGCAATACAGAAATCTACAAATACGTAAGCACTGAACGATTTATTCTACGAGATCATAACAAGATTGAAACGGCGGCCGTCAGATTTTAATTTTTGTAGCAAACTGTTTGTAATTTTTGCGAAATAATATCTAGTACATCCATTAGCCAAATACATTAAGCATTAATAAGCCCTTCTTTAATTTTCTATATAAATAAGTCACGCAAATAATGTAATGGTCGGTGCGTGACATTATGCGGCCATGTTAATGTTCGTGGCATACACAAAATGCGTTCAAAACTTATTTATATTAAAATGTAAAGGTTTTATATTTAGCAACAAGAAAATTACCATTTCAGTTCAATTATTTTTTTAATGTAGTTGGTTTATAAATCAGTCACAATGTCTAAACAATACTAAAATATAGGATGACTTTGCATACAACGATTTTTGTTGTACTAATTAATTTAGCGATATTGTGATCAAAGCTTTAATATTACCTAATTAATTAACATTAGAATAATATTATATAAGAATTATTTGAGTATCGAGTTATACCTGATCACCATCAATACATAAAAGATCACTGAAAGAAGTAGCCTAAATTAGGTTTGCAATTTCTTTCCAAAAACATATTATAAAATGCCATCTAAAAAGTAAATTAATTTTATTTTATAAATTTAGTTTGAGCAATCTAGCAACAAAAGGTTCAGATTCCGCCTTATTTAATAAAGGAAATACAAAGAAATCGAGCATCTACAAAGAATTTTAGAAGAATTTTGCTTTCTTTGCTTTCGTTCGTCTGGTTCTCAACTTAATTGTATTATTTAACATAAAGTTTTGCTCACGTATTGCAATTTCTTAACCTTCATTGCAAAAGACTTTGAGAAAATGGCTTATTTTGAATGTCTGAATATAACCAAAGGGCGATCAGAAAGGTTGACGGAAAGTGCACAAACTACTTCATTGATTTTGACATTAAAATTTGCTTGAAGCGAAGTGCTTTGGTTTCTACAAAAGAGCTGTTGCAGGGAATAGATTTCCAAGCCAATATATTGGTGTTTCCTCCTACGTTACTTCTACAAACGGCTTTATAGAGATGAAAGTTTATTTTTAGACTATCTGTAAAATGTAACTATTATGAAGCAATTTGACCACAAAATCCTTTCATCTATAGTTCAGAAGACACTTAGAACGTAGTTTATTGCTCAAATTACGTGTTTGTCTATTCTCAAGGTTTTTTTAAAAATCAAATTTTACTTTCTTTTAGTTTATTACTGGAAGCAGAAGCGACAAACTTTTACTTTCGAAAATCCCATTTATAAAAATTCGGCCGCAACCTGCATCTTGATGATTAGTAAAAAAAATACAAATTCAAATGGATCCTTAGATTATGTACGCAAAAAATACGTAAAAATGTTTTATACTTTTTCAATAACTTTTCAAATAAGCCAGATTCTGGAATTTTTAAAATTTTCATTTTTCAGTTATATTTCAAAAACAAAAGATGATGGCAAATTTGTTTTTACCATTGAGTCTCTTGTAAAAGATTATATCGTAAGTACCCAACCAGTTTGTTTGTCCTTGCTATTAAGCGAGATAACCCCATTCTCTATTGAATTTAAGCTACCGTGTACATTTTGCACACCTAGCTGATATAACGTAAGCTTTCATGATTTCCTTTAAATGGAATACCCTGTGTATTTTATTATTAGAATCACAAAAACATAGCAAACTTAATAGCTCTACGTATTTTATTATCAGTTGCAATAGTCAGAAATAGTTTCTCGTACACCCTGTATAAGAGAAACTTATAGTCAAAACTTAAATCACCATTTTCAAACACTAGAAATCAAGGGCCAATTGCACCAGCAATTTAATTGCCATCAAAATTAATTGTAGATCACGTATGGGTTTTTGGTCATAAATCGTTGGTGCAATCGGACATAAATTTCAACATTCCAGGGGGTTCATTAGCTACACTATATGTTAAAGATGCAATTTAGCAGCATAATTTATAGTAACAAAAGAAAAACAAGTCTAAATAATTTTTTTAAAATTTTTATAGCTTTGCCCTTTCAATGACCAAAAAATTCGTATAAAGTGTATCAATCAGTAAGAATAGAATCAATTCAAAATATGCCAAAAACTATTTGGAGGCATCAAGTTGCCAAGGAATATGTCAGTTATGTAGTATGATAGAAGACTTATATAATTGAACTTTGTTTCTTTAAAAACCTTAGAATAATTTTCCGGAAGATTTGGAAGATATTTAGAAGAAAAAAGCTTGAAACCGTTATTGGTTGATCAGGCAAACCATAAAGTTTTAAAGTTCTTGCACACCAATTCTAAATTGCTACAGTTCTACTTGACATCCGGTTTGTTCCCCTTTTTTCTGTTAACCCGGATGCACCCTACATGCTGAAAGTTTCAGAAACTGCCTGCCCCTCCAGCTACTGCCAGCGTTTGTAGTTACCAGCCCCCACCGAGCTCCATCTAGAGACTAGTCACACTGCTATTTTGTACTAGCAGGTACGAATCACAAGTACACTGTTAAATATCTGTGATCAGTAGATGTGATGTGGTTGCAGGTTTGTACTATCGGCATATTGAGACTTGAAATTTATTATACGACAGAGCGATTTTTTGGAAAAGTACACCAAACAGCATAAATATTAAAACTGTAGAAGAATTCGGAAATGGCTATACGAACCAAAGGGCAGGTTTAAACGTAAAACAAACAAAGTTAAGTATTTTAGCAATGCGCTATCTATGTAAAAATCAACAAAAATTCAAAAGAGTGTTTCCTTTCATTATAAAAGTCATAATCAATAATAATTGGGGAAAATAGTAGCTACGTGATATATCGTTCATCTCTAGCTCCACATAGCGCACAACGGAGGTTTTGCCCTGAAAACTTAAAATTGAACCAAACAAATTTCGCAACATAATGAGCACTATCAGAGCCTGCGGCAGCCAGTACAGATCTAACCTGTCACGGATGTCAACGCCTTCACCACCATTGATCCCTGCAAGCTCCACCAACACAGGGCCTATTTTACTGTTTCCTGTGCTAGTTGTGTCTGATTCTACGCCTAGGGTAACTTTCAAGATTGTGCAATCACTAACCTTAAATTCAAGAGACTCAGAAAGAACCTAAACAGCCTATCGCCCGGAAAAGACACTGAAAAGCAAGCAAGCTAAAGTTAATAGGAGAAAGTTGGGCACGATGACAAACCATGAAAAGTTTATGACGTAAATATAGTAAAAAGCATTTCATGTGATGCTGCAACAATAATTTCTTTCCATGCAGCTACAGTCATTGGAAACTTTGCCCAGACTTCTATTTGGGCAGGTAAAACGGGAAAAAATGAAATCTCAATTTAGCTTTAAAGTTTATCAACTTTTATTTAATTCTAAAGCAAGTCCTGAAGTTCATGTTGCATTAACAGCAATATCTTTGTGAGTTACAGACTACCATAACCTTTTTTTGCTGTATGTAAACAGGAAGTATATCCATTTGCAGATTTTTGCTTTGTTTAATAATATGATTGTTTGGAAATAAGAATTCAAAATGTCTCTTCAGTTTTCCAAATACTTTGTCAAGCAATCAGAAGAATGATCATGCCACTATTTAACAATACACGAACCTCAAAAACACGCAGTTGTCAATTATCTCATTCAGCATATAATCAAACAATAACAAGAAATTTTTTCTGAAAATAAATAAACTATAACCTTTTGCTCAGCATGAAAACGACACTTTCTATAGAACACAGCTATTGATTATAAACTTGTTTGCCGTAAGAAAACTAGCAAACTCAAGAACTTTCTGAAAAGCTTCCACGCGACTGTATTTTTCACATTGGATGATAATTTTTTGATTGTGATTATTTATTAAAGTCTTTATTCATAAAAACAACTACAAAATGTAATTGTATGCAACACTGCACTATTGCAAATACTTTTCAACTACCGCACATTTTTCAGTGCCATTTTAGAATTATTTTACCTGAGTGGAACCACTATTGGAAAAGTTTTAATTTGAAACAATTTTTATACATTACTGCTTCGATTATTTTTCATATTAAACAAAAGAATGTGCTCATCAATAATAAACTATAAATGTTTGTGTTTTTTGTTTTTTTTTTACACGTGCTATACTAAGTTAAGTATCAAAAGTCAATTGTAAAGTAATTTTAGATCATTTAAAACCAACAAACTGTCAACTATCATTTGTTTTGCATCGATGAACAATTTTAGACTGTTTACACGCCATACGAAATTGAGAATCAACATTTGGTTTGTTCAGGTTGAATATTATAGATGGTAAAAACCGATTTTTCTAAACAAAAAGGTTTTCCTTCCCAAAAGCGGAATAATCTCAAACACTACTAGTAGTTCTACTACAACGTACATCCTAATCAACCTAAATTCTGTTTTCACGGTTCTGAATAAAGCAAAAGGTGTTTTATCAGTTTAGCTAGCTAACTAAATAATCAACTGGCCGGGAGCTTTATCTTTACAAAACTAACCAAGTGAACGCAATTTGGCAGGATGCCTTTAACTATTCATTCACAGAATTACTGAAGTTATTTTGAAATTTTAATTTGCAGTAATGAAATTATGGTTTTCTAGATTATTTATAGTGTCGTTTATAATTTAACTTCAGCTGTTTAAAGCTGATACAAATCATTTAATAGTCATTACGTAATATAAACAACGTATAACTAGCTTTGAAGATTGATTATTATCTATTCATGATAAATTGTTATTTGATTAAAATATGTAGTAAATAAGATTGTTTAACTTTACATTCCGACTATGCGTAGAATGTAAAATATAGACAAAACGTAACAAAGAATTTTCTCTGTTAAAATATAAAAAACCGTGTTGAAAGCTACTATGTCATAAGGGCCATCATTGTCAGGATTTGTCTGTAAACACTTCGTAATATTTTTGCTCGTTTTGCAATCTTGTCTGTGTTTTTGTAAAGTGGGTGTTGTCGATTCTTTTGTTAGTAAATTCCGAGTTTGAAAAAACTTTTTTCCATCTAAATAAATAAATGAATAATTTATAAATAAAGAGTAAGTACAAGATAAAGAATGTTTTGATTGTATCTAATCATTCACGATAAGAAATTGCGGAATACTTCTTAGCTATTAACATTGTTTATTTGGCAACAGAAATTTATGTGTAGTCGTGGCCCACGAAATAGTGAAAATAAATGAGATCCTAATTATAGAAATCTTAAATTAGGGAAATTTGGTTTTAGAAAAATTTAGGAAGATTACACCTGACAGTTTCAAGTATCTGGAAGAAAGATTTTAGTTCTCCAACAGTAGAATTTTCCCAAAGCTTTAAGCATTACGGTGTGCTACAAAAGAGGAAGTTCCGATTCCAACCCAGAACTGAGGACTTTCCTACAGACCGAGACATAACCATCCCTTGCAATCCTGTGCACGGGGTTTGATAAATTGGTCACCAAAAAATTCCTTGGCTGGCCGACACTTCAGTCACACCCCGTAGTGCAAAGAACCATTGTGGTCACCACTAACTGTAAAAACATACCCCTCTTCAATCCTTAGCGAGTTCTTCCACCATCTCCGTCTATAGAGGCTTCCCAACCACTAGCTTCTCCATGGTTGTCATCTGTGTTCCCAACCAACAATGCACACGATCGTTCCCCAATAACTAGGAACACGCCGATCCGATTGCCTACCTGTACCTGAACAGCATCAACAACTATGGTTGAAGAGGAAAAAGATTCTCTTAAAACGGCTATGGGCTTTGCCAGCAACTTACGATCTGCACGTACATAAATGGCAATACCCAAAAATGTCTCGTCACTATTCTTGGTGATTTTGATATTTTATAGTTGATGGTTGCATAATCTTCCTTTACTGGCAAAACAGTAATCTAAACATTGTGACTTGAATTTTTCGTTTTTTATGATAGAAAAGACCAAGTTTATAACTATCAGCTGAAACAGGTAACACAGTTTGTGAAAAGTTCTTAGTAAAAGTAATCCCATTTAGATGATCTTCTAAACTTATTCTGTAATTTAAAGGTTATTGACCAGAACCACAGACTTGCACAATAACAAAATTGACTGTAAAGTAAAACTGTCTTTCACTCTAGCACTGTTTAGATTGGATTGAAATTCTTATTTCAAGCAAACGCTTAAAAGTTTAGTTCCCAAAATTAAAAGTCGGGCATAACAACGTGCCAAGAGCCTCAAATTGCTTATATTTTGGAACAAGCTTTCGGCTTTATTTAGAAACCCACATTTGCTATTTAATACTCTAAGCTAGCATTTTTGAAAGTTGGTTCGACAAGCCAAAATGAATGGTATGGGACTTAGAAGGCACAGTAAGCTACAACGAGCTGAGCGAAAACGAGTCATAACTGTCGGAACTGAACTCGTTCAAGAAACGCTTTATTAAAACATTATGTAATAATTCTTGTAGTCTAGACAGCTACTATCTTGATTTGGTAGAATCAAACCAAAAGCCAGTAATGTCAGAGTTGAGAGAGTGATAGCTATATAGGTACTGAAAGTTTGCAAAAATGAATTAGTAACTTTAGAAAATACAGCAAATGTATCAAAAAGAGGCATACAGGAACAACAAAACAACAAATGGAAAAGTAATGTAAGACCTCGAGAATTTTTCCCATTACTAGTTTCTGCTTTAAGTAAGACTTTAAGGGTTTTTTTATACTCGAAACACTCCCATGAATGCGGCCTTGCTTTTCTACATCTAGATACATTACATAGTATTGTAACGGTCACCACGTTGAGTGCCAAGTTTTAACTTTTCTGCAGCCCCACGATGGGCGCCGAATTATAAAAATCCGATGGATTGTATTTTATTAAAACATTATGTAAGATAAATACGGTGAGTTCAGAATTTTGAAATAAACCATAGCTATATATATCTTCAATAGTTTCCCTGCATGCACTCTTATAATGATATCATTTTATCGATGTGACTAATCTCTTGAAAAAGTAGAGTACTGCTGTTTCTAAATCTATAGCTGAGATTTTTTATTGGTGTTCCCTTGTTCTTCGTGTGGTAGCCAACCTGTTACTTTTATAAAATATAATGCCATTACATCTTTAAATGGTACCTATCTTTCTAGATATTTAAAATAATTCACAAAAAAAAGAGTGAAACAAAAAATCTTGAAGCAATAATCAACAAATTCCAATTCACTACTAAAGTTAAAAAACTGAAATTGGATTCACTGTATAGAGCTTTAGCATTAAGAATAATTTAAATTTTAAAACAGGCAAGTTACTGCATTACATCCTGGCCAACCACTATTGAAAAGACGATTAAGGAAAACTAAGCTAAGTAATTGCTTTTGGTTAGTTACAATTTAACATCCACATCCATTAGTGTCTTTCTTTATTGCGAATGGCTTTTTGTAGCATCTCCGCATTTGTTACTTTTTCTAGCAAAATGAACCGCATAAACAAAATTTCCTTCTAAGGAATCTTTAGTGTTATCGACCCAAAGCTTATGGAGAAAGATATTCTTGCTTTATTTTTATTATTTATATACTTAAAGTATTATACCTTTTTGTCTACTAAAATATTTTTTGTATTCAACTGGTATAACAAAAATAAATTTGATGATACCACCGACATATTATGTCCATGCAAATGGTTTCGTTTATTCAAATATGTACATACATATGTGGACCTTATTAACCTCTCACTAAATTTAGAAATATCATTATTCATTACGTACGAAGGAAGTTATATTTTACAAATGATTGGAAATAAAGTGATTTTAATAGGTAGTTATTGGCGTTTGGTTAACTAATGATTACTTTCTAGTTTGCTGATCAAAGCTACTTTAATATGACTTCCTTCCAGTTTCTCACTTTGATAATAATAATTGAAAATCTACAACAAAAGATACTAAAATCAAAATTGTACATGAAAGACAGAATTCTAGAAATTAGTTTATAGATAGTATAATGCCAAATCGCCAAAAGTTGCCCATAACTGCAGTAGATTTTTATTTAAAGTAATTAGAAAAGTAAAAGGTAGATTAGGTTATAAAATTCACCGGATTAAACGCGATTGGTGGCCTTCTGTCAGGGATAGAAAATACTTATTTACAAGCAAATCTGTAGATAAAAACATCCAAAAATTAAAATAATTACTGTTCTGAAAATTCCCATTTATTTAATATCCATCCGTAAATATATTTTTTTGTACATACGCAATAGCAAAGGTTTTAGAGTTCACTATAAAAAAAGGCAAGTCTCAAAATGAACTGTAAAACTAATTTAACTTATTTCATTATAAATAACCAAACCTTTATTTTTAAAGGTGCCTTGCCCTGTAGTCCTCCTGAGAATAGCCGTTACTGGTTTGGG
>VTPC01000720.1:50545-88938 GCA_011009095.1 Ignelater luminosus | reverse complement strand
ATAATATTAATTAATTAAAAGTTTTTCTTTTCTCTCTCTCTCTCTCTCTCTCTCTCTCTCTCTCTCTCTCTCTCTCTCTCTCATTTTAATATAATTTTAACAAAAAGATTTAATTATGTACTAATGAATATATCCAATTTTAGATCATTCCTCCGTCTTCTAAGGTTAATACATTTTCATTTTCTCATGACATTACTCTTTTGAGATTGCACGAGAATGTTTCCTGAAGTGTGTGGGATAATGTGGGACTGGGAATTCATATAAAGCAATGACATCGGGTGCTTTTTAGAAAGTTGTAGAAGGAGTGTTATCACGCAAAACAGCACACCTGGAGCCAGTTTTCCCTCTATTTCCTATTTCCTTTGCCCTCTCAAACGGCTTTGAACATTAGCGTTTATGCTGATATTTTTTTTTGGCTCTGTAATTTAAAATAATTGCTTGCAACTATACAGAAAGAAAACTCAAAAAAAAGTTTCTTTCGACAACACCGATATTAATTAAATTTTTGCCTTGTATTTATAACTTGTTTACCTACCGCGTTAACTTTAATTGTTTTCCTAACTTCTGCTTGTTATGGTAGTTTTCTACTAATAATAAGTTGTTAAGGGTTTTAGTTCAAAACCAATTTAAACTTATAGTAGTTTTCCCATTTCAAAGATTTAGGTTTGGCGCGTCATCTCACGTCTGCGCTATACGTTTGTAACTTTGCAAATCAGTTTTTGCCCTTACTACATTCAGGTACTGTTTGATTTATAGGGATACCTTCGGAAATGTCATTCCATATATTTTCAGAGTAAGTAAATGTCAAACTTAATTTTATTGGAGTTACAGAACTCATACTACGACCTGTAATTAATAATGTGTAATACCTTTTTTAAAGCGTTCCATAACTAATAAATTTGAAAAAAACTTTTTCATCTACACGGTTTAATCCTTTGAGTAATAATAAATTAAAAATCCAGACAACATTATCTGGGAACCAAAATAAGTTTTAAGTTATATTAAAAGAGAAAATAAAAATTTCCTTTTGTTATTTGCATTTCTAGACTAAACTTATGAAAGTTTAAAGTGTTGGGTAAACGAACACAACTAGAAAAGACAGATTAAGTAGTTCATTTTATATAAGATGCGTTTTTGCTTACCGTCGTAAGAAAAGTGAGTACAGACTTGATTTTTTTCAATGGTAGTCGCAGATAAACAAAGAAAAACAAACGAAATACAAACAGAACAAGTAATTTTCAATAAGTAACAAGTTTGAGTTATGTGTACAGTAAATTACAGCTCTTTTAGAAGGCTAATAGAGCTCAAAGCTCAACATTGAGCCACCGCAGGTGGTCTTTTGAAAAGCCGGACCACCTCTGTGGTGTTTGTATTTAGCTCTCTTAAAAGGTTGATGGAGGGCAAAGCCGCAGTAGACTGACCCGTGCTTAGCAAAACGAATCAGTACAAGATAAACGGACCGTTATTGTGAACTATTAGATTGAGATTATATTGCTCAACAGAAGTAAAGTGTTAAGCCCAAACTTAAGCTAACACAGATAGCCCTTTAAAAGACGTGGCCGGCCTGTGTTTTGATTTAATTCTCTTAAGAAGATAGAGGAAAATGAAATTCAACCTTTGGCCACCGCAAGTCCATATTTAACTTTCTTAAGGGCGTAGACCGCCCCATGTTCTTATTTAGCTCTCATAAAAAGGTTAATAGAGTGGGGGGGCCTTTTGAGGCCGTAGCTGGATCTGTTTTGTATTTAGCTCTTTTAAAAAGGTTAATAAAACGCGAAGCCCGACCTTGGGCCACCGCAGATGGTTCTTTGGAGGATAGAACCAAACTTTAGCAATGTTGATGCAAATGAGTATTAGAAAATTAATAAAATACGATGCCCGACACTTTGGGGTTGGTAGCCCAACTTGTGTTCGTATTTACCTCTCTTAAGAAGGTTAATAAAAGAAGAAGCATAGCTTAAGGCTAGGGCGTTCTGTCATACGACGTCGCTCCACCTATGCTCATATTTAACACTTTTAAAATCAACGGAAGGCGTATACCAGTGATGGGCAACTTGGCGTAAACAAACTGTTGTATGTATTTAGTTCTCTTAAAAAATTAATGGGGTGCAAAGGCCAATGTTTGTATCCAGCTGCCTTAAAAAGATTAATGGGGCGCGAAAGCCAACCTTGAGAGACCAAGCAAGAAAACATTTAAAAGTCGCCAAATACGATTTCCTATTCTTTTCAGTCATTAAACAGTGGATTCAAAATGTAGATTGGCGGAAAATCATAAATAAAAAACGCGCAGAAGACCTAATGGATTGATGGTGATGTTTCTGAAAGGCCTACACAAAGCAGGCGACATTAGACCAACCAATATCGACTTGAAAATGAATTCTTTTGCCCTCAGGACCCAAGCAACATCTGGCCAAGTCTGGCTATGAGGCAATACAGTGTCGAAGGGCTGGAGAAAGCGTTGTCTCGCCCCAAAGTGACTTGTTTCAATCTTACCCATAGCGTTTAAACACGTACGGGTAAAACCAAATGTGTATACTGGGAATTCATGGGTGAAAAAGTTGAAAGGAGCACGGTTCAAACAAAGTCAAAATCAGTTTGATTTTCACGATGTGACATCACACCGTTTGGGTAAGGTTGTGTACGATCGAGTTAACCGGCTCATACAAAAAAGTCCAAGCGTGCATGTGTATTTGTAAGGTTATATTCTCTTTGTGAGTTTATATTCGGTCATTAGTCGGTTTAGTAAGTCTGAGCGTTTACTGAAATGTATGCAAGACATACAAGTAAGTAACAATTTTCTTAATTGGATTTCTTGCGTTTTATACCGAGAGCAAGAGAATCACAAAGTATCAATATGTTTATTCAGTTCGAGTAAAATTGTCCGTTTCAAGCCTGAACGGGCAAGATTGAAACTAATCACAAGCGTGTCAGGAGCCCTTTAAGTCATTCCCATCGCATACTTTCTGAAGAGTGCGGCAGCTTACAGACCAGACTCAAATCTCTACTCGGGCAGTGGTGATGAGTGATGAATGATATGTGAGTGATTAGTTCATAGCAAGCGAACGTCCACTTGAGATCATTTCAAGAATTTATAGTGTCATCAGTAAATAATGAGTATAGAGCCGACGAACAACCAGCCAACACAATGCAACAACAAACGGAGCTTTGATTGAGAGATATTTAGTTAGAACGACCAGGACAAACTTGATGGTCAAGACAATGATAGTAAACAAAAGTCAGAACTGCACCACTCGCGCTGATTAATCAGGGTGATCGAGAATGGTGTCGCACGGCCGAATGAAGAATGTTAGCAGGTGCTGTGGGACTTCGGTGGTTTGCGTGGTGCCTCACCCCTCCACGATCCATTGGAGAAGCAACTGTACAAGCAAACAAGCAAGGAGCAACTATGAAGATGCTCAGACGCTTTAAGCCTTCCAACCCAGAAAGTTTCTGAAGCATAGTGGAAGGAGCTTAAGGCTACTAAATGAACAGAACTTCAGTCAGGGAGGCGGGTCGCCCCAATGATAATTACATATAGAAATGGTGGAAGTACCTTACCACCATGTCTTCACTCTTGCCTGATTGAGAATTAGAAGAATAACACGACGTGATCAAGCCGCAAGCTCTTACCATGTTAGGTGTAATGTCTTAAAATGGATTTTTTATTAGCAGTGACTATTATAGACTAACAGTAAGGTATTTCAAGCTATAAAGAAGGATGTAATACACCAGTGAAGAAAGCGAAATAGAACCGTAATAGTTTCGAACCCCAGTTTCATGAAGAAAACCTCCTATGTTTCAACAATGAGTAGTTGAAAACACGCCATGGATGCCTGGGCATGCTACTAGTAGGTTCCACTCACTTGGACCTATAGAACTTTGAAATAATTTACTATTAACTACAGAAAACACATCAGACACTGCCCTGCTCTCAAGGCACATTCTTAGAAAATAAGCGACAATTACAGTTAATCGTGTTCACTTGTTTCCTTGAAATCTGCAGCTATCTAGTTGCAAGTGATTTAAAGACAAATGCGTAAAACTCAGATTCTTTGTTTTGTTTTGTAGCGATCGTGCCTTTTGTTCAACATGTAGTTAGAATTAAAGAATACTATTAATTTAATTCTTTCCCGATGAAGTCTATTTTTGGGAAAATGGATATGAGAATCGGCAAAATTACAGGTAGACATAGAGTCTCATCCCAGACAGCAAACTTTTACTACTTTTTACAGCAATGTTACTATTTGTTAACTATTATTTTACATTCATACCGTTATATTACTTCTCTTTAACTATTTGTAAGGCATTTTTGGGTCAGGTAACTATGTAGTAACGTTTTAGTTGGTATGAAGCCGTAACTAAACTTTCTTATGTTCTTTAGTAGTCAGATAACCATCAACTTACTGTAAGTTTACTTGTTAGAGGAACCGAAAAGGTTCGTTGCGACAAGTGCACTATCTGATTGTCCCTTTGCAGTAATATTAGCATATTAAAGCTTACTTTTAGGACAGAATACGTCATGTTACAATAAAACAACTATTTGTAGTAACTCTACTGCTTGCTGATTATTTTCTGTTACTCCCAACAACAACAAATTGATTATTAAAATATAATATAATAATACAGAATATAGAAATTTCCAATATGGAAGTTTTTATTGCAATATTTAACTTGGCACAGAACAAATTAAAACATTTATTATTATACTCTATGTAAGTCTTGTCGTTTCTTGTTTACTTTAACTATGAATTAATATCTTAATTAAATTAATAAACATAAAAATTGTAGTTGTTTAGATAAAGATTTAAGGTATTTAGGTCAAATCGGTCTTCAGAAGGGACGCGCCGCAGGTACCCGGGGTTTTGGTGGCAGTGGTCGACCGTTCGCCCAGTAAAGAGACCAAAAGTTGTGTAGAATTTCAATAAACCATATTCTTATATTACATTTTATCCCAGACAGCAAAAGTTTACTACCTTTTACAGTAATATAAAGTTTTGTTAACTATAATTATACATCCATACTGTTGGATTACTTTCCATTAACTATTTCAAGGAATCTTTGGATTAATTAACTATATAATAGTTGCAATCTAGTTCCTATGACACCGGATGTAACCGTTTGTATGATATTTATTAGCTATATAACCGTCAATTCACAGAAAGTTTACTTGCTAGAGAAACCAAAAAAGTTCATTGCGGCAACTGCGCTGTCTTTTGGTCCCCATAAAATAATATTAGCATTTAGAGCCTACTTTCAGACACGAGCTCGTCATATTACAATAAAACAACATTTTATGGTAACATTCCTATTTTTTGACTATTTATTTGCTGCTACCACCAACGGTAAGTTTTCTAGCACAAATTTAGCCCTGGGCGACAACGAAATCCAATAATAATGTAAAATAAAAACGATTATTATTGCAAAGCATTATTCACAAGAAATAGTTAAGAATATAAAAACATAAATTTTGTGGTTGTTGCAAAAACTGCCTTAAAGTATGTACAAAAGAAATTGTTAACAATGGCTGTGAGAAATTGTGCATAATAATTCCAACAACCTGTTTTAGTGATGATATAAAATAAATATATTTAATGCGTATTCACAATAGCGTCTACAGCTTGTTAGTGCAGTTGGTCAGAAGGACAACTTACAAACCAGGTGGCTACAACAACTCAGGTTCAAATCCCGGTGGCAGAGGCAGACAAAGCTATTAAATAAAAAAAATGTCAGGCAACCCTCATTTCACCTGAATATGGAGACATTCCAACCCCAACCCCCCAAAAAACAACAAAAATAATAAAATAAAGTTTCATTTCTTCTTCGTTCAATTATTATTGCTAAATAAATGTAACAGAGTGATAAATGCTGATCTCACATTTGATCGTCTATCCAACAAGGATCTAGAATAATTTTAAATTTGACTATCGATAAGCAATTATTAGACGGCGTGGCGTCAACATAAAATAAAAATCAAAATCCCAGATACTACCCGAGTAGTTGCCATTGCAATATCTGCGCAATTTCAACAGATTTGTAAAATCCAAATTTAAGAATTCATTTAAAGGTTTAAATGTGACATGGTTATCTCAACAAATTTTTTATTAAACTTCACCAAGTTTCTTTTTTACATTTTAAAGGAAACTAAAAAGATTAAGTTGTCAAGGAATTGTTACTCCTACATAGTGTGAACACCTGACATGAGTAATTGTAAACATTTTCATTGAGGCTCCGCTCTGATTTTTTGAAGCATGCATTAATTTACAAAAACAAGTATTTCTAGACATTACACAAATTTAAATTTAAAAATAACAATATTAAAGTCCGTTAAGTTATTATTGAATTTCTAGTATAATCTAGCATGATCACGTGCATATTTCAGCAACATTATTTTAGTACCCACAAATAATTTTAAAAAAATTCAGGCTACATCGATTTACATTTAATTAAAAATTCTCTTGAAAAAAAATGCTTTAGAATCTTAAACGATCTTGTAATTCACCACCTTCTCTAGAGAGAAGAATAGAATTCCCCCGGCTTTTGTTTTGTGCCCGAGGATAAAAATTAAGAAAAGAAGCTCTAATTACGTAGTAATTGAGTTACAAATTGCATTTTTCTTTGTTAATTGTTACATAAATAAAGTTATTTTTAGCAATTCTTTTTTGGAAAAATTAAAAATTCCATTATTTATAAATTTTCCCTTTAAATTATGTCAGCTTGCTAAAGCCAGGTTATACTATTATTACAGTAAGTATAGAAAAATGCAGTAAATTTCCTTAAGAGATTTTATTTATAGCTTACCACTAATCTTATGTATTTTAACATAAATACACACATGTTACATGGGTGCGTGTACGGTAGGCTATTATTATATTCCGTAATCTTACTAGATTAACTAAAATATTTACTCAGTTATTGTTGGAAAAAGATTATGGAAGTTACTGTATTACACCATCATCAAGTTCACATTTTTTTCTTATTTAAGGAAAATTTATAACCTCCGTGCACTATTTACTTAATGTGTATAAAAAGCTCTTATTTACTTTGCGTGAAATGACGTATTTAGATGTTGGGATTTGCAATTTACGAAAAAAATTTATTAAACAAATTTATTTAAGGTATTAATGAAATAAGATTATAAATTAATCTGTACATTTTTTTTAAACAATGCGGATTTTAGGAAACTTAATACTTTTTTGTAATAATTGTGGTTTCGTATGCTTAGTAAGCATAATGAAGATGGCTCGCTCGCTTATTAAACACAATGGTAATAGGAAAATAATAGAGAAATTAGTCAGCATTTGCGTGTTTGCAATTTATGGACGAAAATGCATTATTTCTATGTCTTTTAATATTAGACAACAAAATATATTTTTTTCCGTCATTAAATAATGAGTTTTTAATTTTTAATTACAGCAGCGGAAAATACAAAATTACCCAGTGTACATTTAGAATCATAAAATTGGTAAAATAGAATAATTTATAATTTTAAAAAATGCTAGAGCAATTTATTTTTTATCTTTCACTTAAGTTTGAATTAAAACTGCCAATTTGAGTTTAACTTTATAGATTAATTTTTCAACATATTATTTTGCACAACTGGCGCCCAACGTAGGGAGGTAACTGTATAGCAAATAAACACAGACTAAAGTTTAAAATAATTACATCAAATACAGTGTTTTTGATGTAAGTAAGTTATTTTTGAACCATATGTTTGAAAATTACAAGATCGAGATAGATGAGTCTTGGATATAATACTTTTTAGTTAATGTTCAGTCTCCTAGTGTCAGCTGATTTCAGACACGATAGTTACATGCAAGGTGTTGTTGCTCAGCACACCGCCATCATTGCAATCATTAAGTTTTCGCTACATGAAAGCAAGTGATAAACTACCTCTCCACACAGGTTAACTATAAAAATGTCCTTCAACCTTCTTATTGGCACCGTTTAGAATCACCTGTTGCAGTTTGAAGCTTTTTGGCATTGACATATATAAGTACCGATCCCGATTGTCTGTCCGATTTTGTTGTAGAGTACGGTTTGGCACGTCAAGAAAAAAATTGTGAAAGATGCAGTAGTCTTATGTTTATTAAGATATGATACCTAAACATTTCGTTATCACTTACAACATGTACAAAGTGTCAAGATTTTGACAAGAAGGTATCTGCTTTCATGACTACGTAATGCAAGGTTTACTAGTTTTGACAACCAACGCCTATATAAGCAAAAAGTTTTCACCACTTCTCTGTATACTCAGAACATGGAAAAAGCGTGAAGAGACAGACAGAAAGAAAGGTATTCCACAGCATGGCCTATTTTTTTAATATCTGAAAAAATTATTTAAAAGAATTGATAGGTCTACAGATAAGCCATAGATTGAGTAGTTGCAGCAACAAAAATTGCAAACTCTTAGTTTGCTCTCATGATTACGTGATGTAAGACTCACTAGTCCTGACAACGCTCTATAGCAAAAGCATTACTTATGAACTGAAACTGTGGTCGGTTGATTGTTGGTCTCGCTCTAATAAATGGACTAAGACTTCCGTTGATTTAGCTGGTATCCTCTAACTATTCGGTTATCTAAGTACAATAATCGTATCAGATCCTCCTGTAAGCTACTGCTTTCGCCACCTCACTGTACACGTTAATTTTGTAAAAGGTCTGATAAAATTTTTATTTTAAAAAATTCATAGTTTGGTTTTGTGTTTCAACGTCCCAATTCTATCCTTTCTTGAGTATTACGGGAAATTAGTTTGTTAAATTAGAAAATGCTTTGAGAAATGTTAGTAATTGTTACGGTAAGAATCCTATGAAATATCTATGTTAGATACTGCAACATTCGAATGATAGAATCACATACTACACAGAATGGGAGATAATACAATTCCAGGTGGATCCTAGAAACAACGAGAAGAAAGACAAGATCAGAACAACGGATAAAAACACTGCTTTCAACAAGACCTCAAGGTAATGAAGATGAACAATAGCAGAGTAAGAGTAAAGAACCGAAAGGTTTAGGCTTACCTATGCAAAGAAACTAAATACCACAGCTGTGAAGGTTGAAGCATAAAAAGTCGCAACTAGAGACTGATTTTTTCCAGGGTAGAAAAAGAATCAAAAAAGCAAAGCAGGCCAAATTCCAAAAAGCACAAAGAGAGAAGGAAAGAGAAACGATCAGTCTACCGATTAGCCATAGATTCATACTTCATATAGTAGTGATGCTACTAGTTATGATTTTTAGAAAAGGCCGTATTACTACTTGCAGTTTTTGTTGTTTGTTCTCACCATCCTTGCATAGTGGTCGTGCTTATGACCATAGCGTAAGCATCTGCAAATCAACAGTGTGAAGCTTTTACACAATAATTGTTCAAAGATAATTTTATTCCACGCTGGCAAAAAGCTTTTCCAAAATTACAATTTTGCTTTTTGGCAGTCTGGTTTATTGCTTAAATTTATTTCTGTTTACAGTGGTTTTAGCAAGTTGTGGTACTTAAATAAAAGTATTCTTCTGTAAATATGTACAGATGTTTGTCATTTATTCGAGGCATTTTGCACCTTTAAACGTGCAAGATTTCATAGATTCATTCTTTTGGGAAAAATCAAACCTAATAGTGATATTCAACAGCAGTTAGGTTTTAAGATTCTCAAAAGTACTTTTGGCGTAATTCTTCTGATAGCCTCGATTTCTTTCTGAGGTGCAATTTCCTCAACTAAGAATAAACTTTAGATTTAAAAATTTCTCAAGATAACAAGCAGATCTTCAGAACAAAGTATCGTATCGCATATAAGAGCGATACTCGACCGATCTTTATTTATTGTCATTCGCACTAATTGTCAAGAAACACCTAATACCATGTTACAAAAATCAAAAAATCAAAAACCTGGGAGTAGTACAAAAAATATGTACTTTGATTTAAAAAAAAGAGAAAGAAAAATCTAAGATGTTTTAGCCTAACCCAAGAAGCTGAATTTAACTTTGATCTTTCCTTGTGCTCTTGTTGATTGATCAAAAAATTACTATTAGCATACCAAACATTAGATTAAGGTTTTACAGTAAACCAAGCAAAGTAAAACATTCCAGAACCTTCTGCAAACAGGGGTGCCACAAGAAGACTTTGTACTTTAAATTTGTTCACTGTCTTTCTCGAAGATCTGAAAGGTATCACACTTTTAGTTCTATTACACGTGATTTTCAGATCGCTTTGCCAGCATTTTTAATATCTTCTCTAGTAACCGTATATAATAGAACAAATAAAATACAGTAATACCCCAATTTACGCGAATTTGGAGTTACGCGGTTTTTAAATCTTCTCGTCGATTCGTCTTTTGTTGACAGAAGGCCTCAGTTCTATTAAAAAAAGGTTACAAATTTTGGAAAACAGACTCTAACGAGGAAATTTTGCGTGAGAAGAAAAAATCTTTGATCCGTCAGACGACTTTGTTAGATTTTATGAAGTCTTCTACGTCAAAATAACTTCGGTTTATATTTTTGCAATTCATAATAATATAATTTGTTGCATTATCTAAGATTTTATTACACATTTTTCTTCTATGTTATTGTTTTCTTTAGTCTCCGGTCCCAATTAAACATAATTTGTATGTATTTATATGCAAAATTGTACCCTAATTTACGCGAATTCAACTTACGCGGTTATTGCTCGGTCCCACCTATCGCGTAAATGCGGAGTATTACTGTATACTAAAGGCCTAAAAGGTTTTTATTGAATTTATGATATAGAAATATTTTCTACTTTTGTAAAGCTTATAAAATACAGGGTGCAAAAAAGAACGCACCACTAATTAAATATTATTTAAAATTGCCATTTACATATTTCTGTTTTTTTTCAACGTTCGTGCCTTATTTGATATGCTAACGAACCATCTGGTTTAATTACCAATCAATACTCGTTCCCTTTAATCACAGCTACAAAACCTCTCGACGGAACCAAGTCTGCATCCCTAACAAATTTCCTAATAGGGTTCCCATCCCCCATACATTTAAATTGTTATCGAAAGCTTGCTCACGAGCGACTTAATACACTAACACGATAATGTCGAAAATAAAATGCTTAGAAATCCCACTAAGGAATACACAGACATAAAAAAAGTCTCCTGAGTATTCCGCCGAAGCTCGAAGAAAGATACTTATCGAGAGACCGTAACAAAAAATCCGTAAAAATGGACCAATTCCAGACAGAACAGTTTCTGTAATTTATTTAAGTTTGTACTCGAACCTTTGCGTGTAGTTACCTACAGAAAAAAAAAGATAAATAAATCAAGTGGGCAAATATATACAAAATCAATCGCTTTGTTATCTTTTCATTAATTTTTGCTGCTGTTTTGCTATCTGTACGAAAATACAAGTATATAGATAGTTATTTTTAAAGCATAAAATATTAAAGCGAAGGATGGATGGTAGCAAATCTCGAAAGAAGATTTTTCGTAAATATGTAGATGCGTCTCCAAAAAACAACAGCAGAAAAAACATCCGATCATTCAGTTTAAAATGTAAACATGTTATCGATAAACAAAGTAAAGTGCTTCCAACACCTATTGCAATTAAGCTCTCACATTTCCACACGTTCCTGAATTACATTTAAGGTTGTTTGTGGAACCCCATTGAAATATAGATTACTTCCTTTTTGTCTCTAACAGCTTTATCACTGAAAACCAAGCATATTTTTCTCCAAGCACTAATGTTCTATGCTTACGTATATTAATTACACCATTAGATAGTTTTAAAACTCAATTCTACAAAAATGGACTGGTTGCAAATCAGTATAATTACGGATCTGCAAAAGCATTGGTAACTCATGACGACTTACTTGCTAAAGTTTGTATATACTCTAGAGACTTTGCTTACAAAGTATTTCATTTTTTACTTACTCCACTTCAACTTATTTTTATAAATTCAACTTTAGATAAATTTATAGAGTCCTGCGGTTCATACCTGTGAGTCATCAAAATCAGCTTTATCAGAAGGCAAAACAATATGAATTTTGTTTATGTTACGTACCTCCCTCTTTCTTGAGAACCACCTCCTGAAAAACTCTCAATAGCTCAATTGAGAAAACATTTAATTTTGTGTGCGACTGTCATTTTGTGCATCAGAGTATCAGAAGACAAACGCACTTATGCTATAGTCATTTTCTAGATTATTCTTGGAGATATGATCAACTGAGATCCAATAGGTAACATAATTGGTCACTCTTCCCTACAATGGAAGGGGGAACACAGGTCGAAAAACTAAAGTTGTGTTTGGTTTCATAAGCATGTAACATTATAGGTGAGGTGGGAATTCCTGAGAGATACAGAAACGCTGTTTGGGGTACTTATTTCTATAGTACTTTTGTGTACAATCGCTACAAAAAAACTTTACAAAGATTATTACCAACTAACCTACAGTTAAAAAAGGGCCCATACCATCTCAGTAAACAAGTTGGTTTTAGATTTGAATATAACGCATTGAATCACCTAACAACAATGAAAATACTAAACCAAACGAGAGTTTACCAGTGTTTTTGGCTTTCGACACAATAGGGAATTGGGCAATTTTGATAGCTTCAAAAAATAAATGAGTAAGCAAAGTCCCACATTTTAGGTTCACAAATGACATGATCAATATAGCCAGTCACCCAGACCACAACCAAGGCAATGACTAAGCTTCCTCATCAAAGTATTAAAAAGTTAAAATTCTGAAATCTGTCATTTCATGTTAAATAGTGGTATAGAAACGTGATGTAAAAATTACAAGTAACTTAAAAGGCAAAATAAATCTAATTATTATGGATAATTCTACGGGACCATAACACTGACTAAAATATCAAACATTAGTTACAAGCTTTATGCTAACAAATAGGTAAGTACAAGTAGAGAATGCACCGAAGGTAACTGACAGTGTAGGAGTTATTCTCCCCTTCAGTCACAAAGCAGACGGCACTTGTTGGGCGACTGCACAAGATGTTCACCGACAGGAGATTGCAGCGACCTCATCTCATAGACATTCCAAAAGCAGATTTCATGGACAGCTCAAAAGCTAAACTCAGCGGCTGCACTTGACACTTTTGCTATGATCGTGGTGAATTTTTGAACATTTCTAGATCCACTGAATAATAAGACAGCTTGTAGACCGGAGGTCTAGATCTCCATTTAGGATGGCAAACCAGCTCAAGTGATGGTTATTGAATGATGAATGAGTGAATGAATGGCAGTCCAACTAAAGTTCTCGTCCGTCCACACAATACAGTACTGATCTCCTTAATGTGGTGCTGCAGGCAGAGAAAAGCAAAATCGTCTAAACTAGGCAACGTCTAGAGAGTCGTTTCAAGGATTCGTGGTATCGTCGGTGCACGATGAATATAGTGAAGGATATTCAGCCAGCGCAACACTACAGTAACGAAATTGATGAGCAGAATTTTACTTTTTAGAAGCAAGTGCTGACATGTGCCGTGGGGCTCTCGATGATCTAGAGTAGAACCAATCTGAAGAGTGCAGGTAGCTGTAGGCGGCTTCTCCTGATAGTGGCATCATCCAGCGGCAATGTGAAGATGCTCAGACGGTCTGGGTGCCCCAACCTAAAGAGCGTCTGAAGCATGGTAATGGAATGAGTGGCAGCAGGAAAGATAAATGATTCTAGCAGACAGTGAAACTTACGCCTAACATTAAATTGAAGTAGGCTAATTGCGATCGTGATTGTCATGATAGGATAAACATAAGAAAGTGCCAATTTGTTCTTGAACTGCTCAGAGCTTTCAATTTTTTTTTGCAAGTTTTTGGCAGTTTTTACATTACTGCAAGTCTGGCATAATATTAACTTTTCAAAAGCCATTTAATTCATTATAGACACACTAAAGACACCGTAGAAAGAGAAATCCTAGTAAATAAAAGCAAGGTTAAGCATGGAAAAAAAAGACCTGAAAGAAAAACGAATGTAGCTGAAAAAGAATATAAAGAAGTGAAAATACTTGCATGCGAAGAAATAGTGAGCAAGAAGGGGCAGAAAATATAAAGTTAAGAAGATGGGTGGAAGAAAGAAAAAGAAAACATAAAAGAATTGGGAAAGTAAGATTAACGAAGCAAAAGGTAGAAAAAAAGGTAAATTGTATTTTTAGAGATCATCACTTGTACTTGGGCACATTGGCATGGCTTACCCAACCTCCTTATAGTGAGAAAGAAGCAAAAGCCTGTGACAATCGACAGATTTGCCATCCTGTCTTTTTTATAAATTGTATGCGTACTTTAGAATTCTCAGGTAGATGATGCTGGAATGTTCTATACACAATTAAGTTTTCTATCAGTTATTTAAAATGGCGTTTCCATTGTTTTTGTGCAAATTTAAAATTTCCTTTTTATTACTTAAACTATTTTCTAGTAATAAATATTGTGAACTCTTTTATATTTCGTAATAGATGTTCATGTACTTTTAGATTAAATAACTTTCTTTGTCAAATTCCTAACAACAACCTTAGTCTTCTTATAAGACAAATACAGAGCAAAAGATACACAAAAAATAAAGAAAACCCTCGTTCCGCAACAAAAACTTTTAAAGTAAGCAAACTAACCGTTAAGAAGCAAGCCCATGAAGGGAAGTCATAAAAATGTTGAAAGCAGGAAAAATACGTTTGTCGATAAAAAAAGGTTTGACATATCAAATCAAGGAATATACATAAAAAAGAGAATTGAAGAAGCGGTAAAGCTAAAAGCATTTAATATTCTAAATCGCTATCAATTTAAAGTAAGTACCATTCGACATCCCCGAGAGAAAAAAAATAGCAAATAGAATTGTCAAAACATATATTTGAAAGTATTGATATTAAACCAATGTAAAAGGAAAGATGAGAAAACAAATGTAATGAAAAATGCTTTGCGAAGTAATATAGGATTTCGAGTAAAAGCAAATGATGACATTTCCATCAACTTTTTTTCTGTTGTAATGTAATTCGACCTTGAAAATGTGAAAGCATAACCGTAAGTTTTAGTTTGTTAAGATGGATAGGCTTTATTCAATTTATTCTTTAGTATATGTCGCATATAAGTAGGTCACCATCAAATCAATATATACCACATTGAAAAAAGTAAACTAACTGCGTGTTAGGGTTTTCCTATTTGCTTTTTCCTTTTTCTTCCTAAACAAATATTTTGCTCAAGTCTGTAACCACGTTATTAATTATTTACTTTTATTTATGGATGGTTTGAAGGTTTTAAGATTAGAAACGAGATGGATTTTGTATCCTCTTGGGACACGAATGAGCCGTAAAAAACATGGTGTTATTATTTTTGGTTATTCTACAGGGTGTCCCTAAAAGGTCTGTACAACGCCTCCAGACCAAAATAGGATGATTTGTAACCAAACTTATCTCCGTGAAGGAGCTATTGGACGTCAAAAATCTTAAAAATATTTCTATTTTTTTAAATAACTCTAACATTTTCTATAGTACTTTGATGTGAATTGATTACTAAGAAAAAAAATGTCTTTCTACCCTTCTTTACTGTACATGAATAGGTGACCGATTGTGATTAATTTCTTTTTCAATTTAGGAGATTGGTGGCAAAAAAATTAAACGAAAAATAGTTTTTTCTATTTTTTAAGAGTTCAATGAAATAAATTTCCATTTTCCACGTGTATGTCAAAAAACATTTAGAAGAATGAAACAAGATGTATTTGACACATTTTTCAAAA
Source organism: Ignelater luminosus (assembly GCA_011009095.1). NCBI lineage: Eukaryota > Metazoa > Arthropoda > Insecta > Coleoptera > Elateridae > Ignelater > Ignelater luminosus. The sequence continues at coordinate 73,262 of VTPC01000720.1, read as the reverse complement.
TTCTATTACATTTCTCTTTTTCAACTAGCAGAACATAACGAGAACGTAAAATGAAAAAAAAAGGGAATTGGAATGGAAAAGGTAGTTGATCGATGGAAATATTGCCTGAAATAATTCTGAGTTAAAGGTGAAGTACCTCTAGAAGAATAAATTTTATCCATCGATTCCAAGCAAGATAAATTTGGTTCCAAAATTAAGATAAACGAGATAAAAACAAAAGAAATCCGTCTTTAAATAACCTTTTTAAAGATTCAACACATCAAACACCTCAAGTCAATATAACAACATCGTAGTAGGCACGATAAAACAAAAAACAATTAAGGAACAGATTTATTCACTGTTATATTTTATTGCGAATGATGATATATGATATAGAAAATATCACCACGCGAAACAACCAGACCTTAATAAAACAGAAATGTAGTGCTTAAATCTCTTAGCTTCCGAAAATTGGACGTTGGTCGAATGATAGCACGCTCGATTTCCAGAAAAAGGTCAAGTTTTCCATGCAAGTTAATCATCGAACAAAGCAGTTTAGTCGAATGAAAGCACTTCAGGAAAACAGTTTATCAAACAGGTCAAGGTCATTGTATCTGCGATGTTGACACTAATTATAACTCGTGGAAATTTATTATGAAAAAAAAGAGCAATTGTTTTGGAATAGAACTAAATAATACCGGTTATTACGTTATATTAATATTAATCGCAGTAAGATATTCTAGTGGGCTAATAGACGTTAAGTCGCTAACTAAGTTAAGCGATCAATAAGTACACGGTAGGTATTTTTGAAAATATAAAGAAGACTGTGCAAGTTCATTTCCTAAAAACAACAAAATGTCAAGGATGTTTCCTGAAGGTTATTTATCGAGAAAAACAGTTCGCCAAAAGTTTTCCTGATGAAGTTATGTTGGATATACAAAAAAATAAAGATACTGAAACACCTAATAATGATTTTGACATGCTTTTTTCTTTAATAAACAATTTGTAGTTTGTCACATTCATACAACATATTATATAGCTGGTTTTCTTACGTAACGATGTTGCCGCTTTTGTCGGTTTAGAGAGGGTTGGAGAGTATGGGTGCAGCGTCAGTTGCAATCGATATTTCGCGACCCCTAACTTTATGCGGTACAACCGTCGTCGGTCCTTCTATTTAGAAATACATACAATAGAAAATACGAACATTCTTTCTACAAATACAAGCACACTTCGATTATTATTAAATTATTATATTATTCATATTATAATTAATAATGAATCACGTTATGAATCAAAACCAAAGCTGTCAATAACCAGAGCTATTTTGTGTTTTTTTCATGTTGTATAATCACTTACTATATATATGCTCCTCTCAATTCAATTATGTTTATGTGACTGATTTACATCTAATTTAATTTAAATCACATAGATTCTGTTTATCTCTGTGTATACACACGTGTTTACATTACGATTCGAATATTTAAATTAAGGCCATACATCTTCATGAATTTAAACCGTAACATTAATTTATAATTAATAATTTAGGTTGTGGTTGTCCTTTGGTATCATTTTTAATACATAGAATACAGGGAAAAATATGTTTTACTAATTTTGCATAATTAAAGCTACTAAAAACTACCAAAATAGCTATTTTTTTATTGCTTATGTTTATAAAATAATTCACCTATTTACAGCGCCATCACTCAAGAGGAAATCAAAACAAATCGAGTGCACAAACTAATAAATTAATAATGCACTAGAGTAAAGAAAAAGCTTCTTTTTTACAACCTGTAAATAATATTTATACCCATGTCAATTGAATTGTAGGTTTCAATTATCAATGGTTGCGTGACTGTTTACAGAAAAACCTATGAAGATTTGTTTGTATAGTACTATCTCTGTAATCGTATCATTTAGTCTACTACATCAAGGTATCTGTTTAAAAACGATAATTAAGAAATTATCAATTTTTCTCATCAACTTAACCATCACCAATTGTTACCTCATCAGTACATTAATACCATCAAGTAAGTTGTATCGATTACAAAAAGTTCTTTTTGTTAGTCATGGAAATAAAAACTATATTCAGTACTAAAATAGCAAATTTGAAAAATAATGGGTGTTCCACAAGGATTTATAGAGGACCACCACTGTTAAATGCTTTGTTGATTGGAATTTCTAAATACATAAAGCTGCAGATTTTATCAATGTTTATCATAACCTATTAACAGATTCAAGTATTCTAAATGTTTGAAATCATCTGAGATCTCAATGCAAAATGTCAAATGTAAATGATAAAAGTAGCCACATGACATTTCCAATCATTAATTGCTAACTAATTTTGGGTCGAAATTGAGTTTTAGGTTTTTCTCTCTTCTCTCCAGATTTGGAAATCTAGGTAAAAAATCAAAAAATGGTTTTTCACAACTTCTAATTACGTCAGCTAAAAAGAGAAACACACATCAAGCATTCATTATTCTTAACGTAAGTAATAATGAGAGTTTTTCCAATTTTACATGCCTTTGTTATTTTTGCCAGACTCTTCGACTTTTGGGTTTAATTTTCTAATTTCTTTACCTGTATCTTTTCGTGTTCTTCTTAGTCTTCCGTAATCCTACTTTTATTTAAACGTCGGTTTGTTTAGGTACTGTACTTTTAAAAAGTCATTTTGGTCAATCCACAGTGTTATTATAATTTTACGCACTATATCCTTGCCCTACCTTGTCTTGAGATTTAGTCAGTGATCTTGTTGTTCATTTTGTATTTAGTTTTTTTCCATTTTTTTCTTTGGTTATGTATGCATTTCCAGATTCTTCAATGTACAGACTTTTGTTTTTGTTCTTATTATCACTCCTACTAAAGCCAGCTTCACAATTTACTGAGCCCTGCAGCAAACTTGCATTTTTGCGTTCTCGTCTCATCCTATAATTATGATACAAGCGTGGAAGAGCGCAACCCGGCCTATGCTAGTTTTGTGCTCTTGAAAGAAGATTAATGGAGAGAGCAGCTTGACTCATGTTCATATTTATTTTCCAAGAGGACGAAACCCGACTTGAGCCACCAGAAATGCTCGTTGAATGGCATAGACCGACTTTTTGAGGAATGTTAATGTAAGACGGAATTCGGCGTTGTGTTGAAGAGCGCAGCCCAACCTATTTTAGGTTTTTGAAAAAAATTTTAGGGAGTGGAGTAGCCCGTTGAATAGCATAGCGCGCCACTCTCTGAAGAAAGTTAATAGATGAAGAAGCTCGCAGGTGACCTAGTTAAAGACGCAACCCAACTCTCTCTCTCTCTCTCTCTCTCTCTCTCTCTGTCTTTTTCTCTCTCTTTGAAGAAGGTAGGGTGAAGCTCGATTTTGGGTCACGGCATTAGGCCTGTTGGAAGGCGCACTTTGATCTAGTTTGTGTTTAGTTTTCTAAAAAGGATAATGCAGGGCTGTTGAATGACGCCACATGACACTTTCTGATTAAAGTAGGGCAAAGCTCGATGTTGTACTGCCGCAACGCAGATGGCCTGTTGTAGGATGCAGCTTGATCAACTATTCATTCACTGAAGTAATAAAAACGAATCTATAAAAGCTGAGTGTACACAAAACTTTTTAGTTTAGGGTTAGGTTTTTATATTGGAAATCTAAAAACTGAAAACTTGATTACGTAACTATGTTTTTAATTTTACTATCAAGCTTGAGTAAATGAATGATAGTTTTATTAAAAAACTTAATGGAAGAGAAGCCCGAGCCACCAGGAGTGGCCTGTTAAGTAGTACAGCTCGATGTTCTCTAAAGAAGGTTAATTTAGAGCTAAGCTCGACCATATGCCAGATAGGGGCAACTTGACCTGTGTTGTATTTAGCTTTTTAAGGTTAGTGAAGGGAAAAACCCGAACTTGGACCATCGATAGTGACTCGCTGAGTGGTGCAGCCCGATGGGTGTCCGTATTTAGATTTCTGCAATGGTTCATAGAAAACATAACTTGACTCGTTTTGAAAAAAAAAGTGATGCTTATTGTTCGACGTCGCAGGTAGCTCAAAATACTTCTACTTAAATAGAATTAAAACAAATAGGAAACTTTAGAGCGACGCAGCCAAGCCACAGGTAAGGCTAAGACAACTCTAACTTCAATAGTAGAGATGAACTTTTTTTCTTTGATCAACTTTGGACTTCATTTAATTTTTTTTTTACTTTTAGCCTTATTCCTTGTGTTGTGTCCTTCAGTTTTGTCTTGATTTTCCAGGCTAGATATTGATTTAACTGTCTAGTACTATTACTAGTAAGTTACACAGAATAAATATCAACATTAGTAGCAAAACTTGGAAATCTTGGAAAGAATCGACCAAGTCCACGCAATGCTTTAATTGATCGCGGAGGAAAACTCTAGCTCTAGCCTGATACCAGTGATATTTATTATCTATGCTTCTTTGCATATTTCTTATTTCTTTATTTCTGTGTTCAACCATTCAACTTTCAACTTCTTCATCTAATATTTCTTCATGTAACCTTTTAGAAGCTCTAGACATCTGTTTGATCTCTTCCCCCTCTCTGTTCTTACTGTAATTATTAGAACTCAGAAAAACGGGTATACCAAAAATTCTACTAGCACAGTTAACATCGATTGCAGACTAGAGCTCTTAGGTAAGATATAGTAGGTAAGAAATATTCAAATTGGTCATGTTTAGGCAAACTTTTGTCGCATTGTGTACTTCTGTGATAGGGATCTTAAAATTAAAATACAAAAAGAATTTAGCAGATCATTATTCATTCCAGACTACAAAAATGGTTGCATTCATTCAAGATCTTTATTCTTCATGGTAATCAATACTACTGTGAACCATTCTTTGGAAAAAAAAATCTAGATTGTTATGAAAACATCTGAAGAATTGTTTGATTAAACTTGAATAAAGCTTACATAACATGGAAAAACATTTTGCGGTTATTCCATCCAATAAGCAGAGCATGTAGGGCTATCGCTGCAGAAATTTTTTTTTTAAATTATATCATAAGCATCTACAATTGTTTTTCATTTTTGATCTTTCCTTGCAAAGTCCTTTTATGTTTGCATATCGTTAATGCTACCTGGAAATCGCATATTGATATCCGTGTAGCTTTTTGCAAGATAATCATAAGGTGTAATCAAGCGTGAGGTAATCTTTTGTATGTTTACAAACTTGTATTTTCTTATTCGCCAATAAGATAAATTTTTATATTTGCATTTTGACTTTTACTGATATTAAATACTTTATGGCCACTGACTTATGCTATTGTACGATTATCGTTTCTAAATGATTTACTTTTAATGCAGGTTTATTTTTTGCTTGCGTGATTGTTAGTGTTTTTTGTTAAAGAAACATAAATAAAATTACAACCCTGTAAGGATAAAATAAAAACAGTAAAACCAAAGTTTTATGAAGGATATTCCGTCGAGAAATATTTTCGATTTTCATCAAAGTATAAATTAATAACCGAAGCGTCGAAACTCTTTGGAAGATAACTGTAGCTGTCGATATAATTTAATTTCCTATCAATCTTTGATAACTTGAAACAGGAAGGTGTATATTATTGATTAAAATACAAACTTACCACGCAGCAGGTGTAAAGGAAATTGATTTAACTTCTATTAAACTTGACCCACCATTAATCTTGTTTTTATTTATTCATTTATGTATTTTTTTCTAGATAACAATCGCTACATACATTGTGTACCAGACATCATTACCTGGACTAATTGGTGCGTTATTTCTAACGATAATCCCAACAAACACCACGTATATGTATTTTTTATTAAGGTACAAGTATGTAGGGAACTCTCGGGGCATTAATATCCATTAAACTCTCTTTATTTTGTGCGCCCCTAGGTTTTTTTTCTAAAATAATGTGAAATAATAGTCTTTCATGCGTACACCGTATGAGTTTGCCTGAATTACTTCTACCAAACAGAGTAGCAGAATCACTTTTTATAATAGTATCGTTCAGCATGTTAGGTGAGCGGTTTACTATCAGTTATATTAATTCAATTGATTTTGTTTCTAAAAAGTCATGTCGGCAGATAGATAATATAATAAATTCAGTGTAGTACTTATGCGCACATTGTGTACGTTGCATATATGCTCACACAAGTTGGGATCGTCTAACCCAATATTGAATATAAGAATCAATATAAGTCTTACACCATACTAGTTCTGTAGGCAGCCTTGTTATAGGGGAGGATATAAAATATCTAATTACTTAATCAGAAGAAAAATGATATATATCTATCTTATTTTACAAGATTCTCAGATAGACGATACTTATCTGATAATGAAATAAAGTACTGGAATCCTATATGTTATACATAAAGTGATTATATAATATAGAATAAACAAAATAATCTATGAGTTCCAATTTTCTATAACCCACTACGCAAACAGTCATCAAGGCAATTATCGTTCCTTCTAAACTTAATTTTACAGTATCATATTATCAAAACGCACAGTTATTATAAATTAATCTACTATTTATTATGAAAACATTATTATCGTAGTTGGGTCATGGACAATTTCTCGAGGGTTATTATTTAACTCCACGGTAAAAATAACGTTATTAAATTAACAGGATATTCAAGAATAATTTTATTTGGAGTTATAGAGTGCAGTGAAAAAACAACCTTCTACAAAAATCTTCATGAATGTAAATTCAGCAACATTTATATAAACTGTTTATCGACTTTTAATAAAAATTTTATATTTTTGCTTAACACATCGTTACACATTTAAGCTTCTAGTACATCTGTTAATTTTCACTTAATGCAGATAGAGGGAAAATTCCATTAATTTTTCGTGTTTTACATCTGCTACCAAATTAGATTTTGGTTATGTGAACTTATTTAAGATAAAAACATCCTGTAAACCCTAAAAAGCCTAGAATGTACAACACAAAAAATTTACATTTCTCTATTAAAATTGTTAAATGCTCGGGTGAAGAAAAAAGGACCATTTAAATGAATTTTGTAACCGGCAGCGTTAAGTTTTTAAATTAGTTTTTTTCTTGGTAGTATTAACACACTCGGTATACTTAAATTCCATGAATAAACAAACTTGTAAACAGCAGGTAATAAACTGTGGCTTAAAACGAACCAATTAAAAGCAGAAATTTTGCGTTTGTAATGCAAAATGTAAAAAGGATATGTTTATGGTGTTATTAAAAACAACTGACAATCAAAACTGTTTTATTGTGCTGTGCAGGATGTTTTATTCATCACAAGGTAAGATTTGGAGTTAATACAATAGCCATATTTATTTTTAATTTAAGAAAGTCTTTGTTTAAATTCACTTGTCACCCTCACCACAACCTTTTCAGTCTGACGGACAAAATAGACCGTTTGTCCTTTCATTCGAATACATTGAGATACCGAAAATCCTTTTGGGCGCTGTTCATTTGTACATACTTCACATTTCTATTGCATAGCGATTTGTCCAGATATAGAAAATCCTCTACGCCACTACTGAATGATAAACTTAAACAATGAGAAAAGGAAACTTCTTTACTAGTTGAAGGTTTTGTTTGACAACAGTGTGAAAACCTACCCTCGTCGCCATTTCAAGTTATTTTCTCTAAAATGAATTAAATACTCAAAACAAAATTAACGATCGCTTTTTTTTTAATTTTAGATGCAACTACAGAGTTCCCGTGATTCATAATCACAAAATGATCACTCAAGAATTACAAAACCTTCTGACTGCCGAATTCACATTTATTGATATAAGGAATGCCAGGTTTGAAACTCACTAGTTTCTAACATTTTTTCCATTTATTTATCTTTATTTAAATTAAATAAAACATAGAGCACAAAAATACAATAATCGTCAATTTAAAACTACAGAAATCTAGCAACTGTGCAAAACAAAAATCTTATGGTGTTCTGAAGTTTTTATATTTTCTGATATTTTTGTTTTAATTTTTATATTTTTATGTGTTTATATTTTTGTTTTTATGTTTTCATATTTATATTTTTATTTTTTATATTTTTCTAGTTTTAATTTCGATATTTTTATATTTTTTATTCTTGACATTTTAATTTTTTATTTTTATATTTTTGTATTTTTATTGGTGCGAGGCCCTGTGAGGCTATTCTCCATGCGTAGTACTGTGTGGTGGATACTGTTATTCCCCCAATGTAGGGTGCTGTCGTACTGGCGGGCACTTTTCTAGTTCTAACTAGCCGCAAAGAAAAAACCCAACCGCACAGAAAAAAAACGACGAACAGGACGTCGCAATATTTTTATATTTTAATTTTGATATTTTTGTACTTTTATATGAAAGCGAAACATATATGCAGTGGCCTGCTACATAAAGCTACAAAGACTTGCGATTTTCCAATTAAAGCTTTTTAGATCAATAAATTTAAATTTATAGATAAATTTAAAATTAGAATTTCAGCAAATCTGACAAATATATGTCATTCTGCATAGCGCAAGACACAATCAAGAGAAACCGATGACCTAAGCCAAAACTTAAATTAGCCAAGCTAATATAAAAAAGAAGAGGAAAAAAAGAAAAATAATAATGTAACAAACATTTATGTCATGGTTTCTGATGAATCTTTTTTAAACTTGAAGAACAGTTTACATACTATAAACTTTGACCACATTTTCCCTTGTTTCATAGGTTTATTTGTTCGATGACAAGAAAATCTTTAATAAACTGAAATACTGAGAGAAATATTTTAAAGATTATTTGTTTGACATACTTTGGTAAATGAAGGTAATAACTATAAGCAATTTTATTTTATATCCAGATCAAAGAATTGTTGTTTTCCATATTATTTCTCAAATAAATTGAGCAAATTCGAAACTAGAAATCATTAAATTGTTACATTAAGTACTTTAGTGCATCTTATAAATACATACATAAGCAAGTCTCGTTTTAAAGTTCAAAATCACAGATATTTATTATTTTGGCAACTTCCCTAGAGTCCTTGTTTTAAAAGTATTAACAATGTACAACTATAAAGATGTCACCATAAAAATTACCATACTTAAGAGAATTTCATCTCTCTTATTTAGTTTTCATTTGCCAACGAGCTTTCTTTGTTATGCCAGAATGTGCTGATATTTTGCTTCTTTAATGGCTAAAAAGCTTTTAAAGTACGTTTTGAATAGCTTTGCTGATACAAGTTTTTGTTTGGTAAACATAGAACCGAATTTGAATTTCTAATCGAGCTGTTGAATCTTAACATTATTGTGAAACATAAGTAAGTTGAGTTTTGACCTAAATGGAGGAAAACAAATATTTTTAAAGTATTAATTAGATTTTTAATTCAAATAATTCAAAAATACCAAATTAAAGGTTCTGGTTGATAAAGTAATTATCTTGTTTTATTGATAATGCGAGATAATACTCTAGATAATAATATCTAAATAATGCATTTAGCACAAATTAACTATTCACTGTAAAATTCATGGCGGTTATTTAACAGAGGACAGAAAATGATATTAGAGATATTACCACCGCAAAGATCTAATTTACTAGTCCCAACTGTGGATACCTAATAAGATACCTACTAAATAAATCAGAGACACTAGCAAGAGTCTGTGTACTGACGTCATAAGCTATATACAACTGGTTAGTTCCATTGCAATTTCTCATGTTTTAGTAATTTTGTTTTGTACAAATTAACTAGTCAGAGAGAAATATTATCTGTACCAAGATCTATGTTATTTAATTAATTCTTATTGTTTAAAATACAGCTAGAATTATGTGCAAGATATTTCTTTTTTTTGTTTGAAAGACCTTTGTAAACTACATCTTTATAAATATGAAGTTTCATTGTAAGAAAGAAAACGCCAGCATCTCGATTATGTTTTATACAAAACTACCAGGCACATCAAAAACTCTGTTGATCTTTATAAACCTTTTGGTGTTTAAATGAACTAATTAGTCTCCAAGTCAAACAGAAAGTATGAACTTTGTATCTACCTAATTTATTTAGGCTCTGAATAATTAATTTTAAATTATGGGATGTTTCTATATTATTTGCAAAGAACTCTTTTGCTGCATTAAGTTTTCAGTGACATTTTATCTTCTTAAAGCAATTTTGGTATACTATAGTATTAATGAACGTTGATCTAACAGCAATTACTATTTAGATAGGTACCCAGAGATTAAACAAACTTGGAATTATTGAGTTGCGTTGTATGTGTTGATATCGTTTAGGGTTGAACAGTAACACATCGTTATCCAGGTTCAAACTCAGCAAGTGACCGTCATTGCAAAGAATGTTTTCAGTAGTATCCTTCAGGGTTATGAGAAATTAAATTTCATTTTTGCCAATAAGGCTTCAAAAACATCTTCTAGGCACAACTAATTTTGCAATATTTGATTAAAATTATCCCAACAGTACGGAGATGCAATATTACGTTGAGTTACCGTGTATTTACTACCTAACTTTGAAGGCGCCAAGTCGGTCTGTATAATAAAGCCATCTGGTTAAAACTACAACAATTATTTAAAATTAAATTTATTTTTGTAAAAGTGAAATGCCAAAATATTCTCTTATTCTAAAACAATGTACAAATGCTAAATTTCAAAAGATTTTTATTGTAAGATCAAGAGAAAGTCAAAAGTAGAATCAAGACCTAGAAAGAGAGAGAGAGAGAGAGAGAGAGAGAGAGAGAGAGAAGCTATTCTGGTTTACAAGGATATTTTACTAAGCAGGCCCGACAAGAGGACGGTCTTAAAAAGTTCCCACAAGAGCAGGTTTTTCTGGTTAGTATTATTTTCTTATTATTTAGTATTTAGTAAGAGGAAGGGGCTCGAAAGACAATCTTTACCCAAGCCTGGACTCCTTTTGGACGCCTTTGAAAAGCAATTTTCGTGATTGGGACCTGTTTGATCATTACATCTATAAGAAGAAGAAGAAAATAATCCAAAGAAAAACGCCATATACATGTGCCCATGAACTTCGTAAATTTATTAATAAAAAGCAGATAATTGAGTTTTTACAGAAACTCAAGACCGAGAATATAAAAACTGCACTCTATGAGTTCCCAACTAATAGTCTTAGGCTGTTGTACTTGTTAATTCCTAGCTCAGGAGGTGGAAGACTGTTGTAGTCTTCTTGAAATTTGATGACCCCAAATCAAAGACAGGCTCTGTATTGTATACTTAATGCATTCGGATCTCTTGATTACGACACCTAATCGCAGTGATTTCCTTATTGCGGCCCCTTATAATAATGCGTGAAGTTAGAAAGGTTATATGCAAAATAAAAGGCATTACATGGGGTAAATTGGTTAAACACTGGAAAAGTAGTGATGTTAACTCAAGTCTTGCACTTTGCGGCCTGTAGTGACAGGTGGCTGCGTATCGGCGTTCCAATTTCTAAGACATGGAAGATCTTAGCCATATAGCAAGGCGCTGTGCGACGCTGAGACTGGATAAAACGATTGGCAGTTGGATGTACCATCTGTTTTCTGGACTGTTTGCAAACTGAAGGCTCAGCATCTTTGTTATCTTTTAATTGCATTGTGATGGATGCTGTGCTGGATGCAGTCGGGTTCGGATGGAGGACTGCATGAACACTTCGTCACGATGCTGGGTGTCCACATCTTGTTTGCTAGAGTTACGATGGCGATTGAGTTGGCGGTTGACACCTCGGTTGTTTTTTTGGAAGGCTTGGGCTCGTCATTGAAGTCCGAGAGCACGTTGCAGAGTTCAGGCTAGAGAGAGTTTGGAAACTTTTGCTTGACCTCTGTGGTTGGAACTGGAACGAGGTAAACTGGGTCTCGAAAGGTGTGTTGAAGCCTTGGCCCCGCACAAAACTAAGTTTGCTCCATAGTCCACAAGAATCTAAACGAGTATCCCAGAAAGAAGAGGGATGATTCTAGGTAGCTTCAGTGGTAGCGATTCTGAGTATCCTGAGTAGTGGCTTCTGGTGATTGGATCGGTGGGTGCTACTGTTAATTGTTTGGTAGTGCCACTGTGAAGACAGAGACGGTGTTGCATTCTGGTTGTTTATTCCGTTTATTCGGGCCGCATCGCGGCCCCTTTGCCGTTTCCTTGGTTGGTGGTTCGGAGTCGGCGTAACTCGGGGCAGTTTCTCTGACTTTAAAAACCAGTGCCTAGATTGCGGTAACTCTTTTTTTTTAGACACGGATCTGGCAGGTTTTACAATCCCAGTTTCAATTTCAATTCGTCGACGGAAGCAGGCCTAGAAAAGGTGCACGCAGCTATCTTGTGTCTAGACTCTTGAACGGCCGGTGCCACATATTTTGCTTATAAGTTTTTGTGCTGAACTCTGCTGCCGATTCGCCTTCATCTTGTGCCCTGCACAGAGTTGGACTTTTCTTGCTTGCGAGAGACACTTGCTGTGGTCACCAGTCATGAAACTGCACAGCAATCCTGAATGACAGTTGCTTGAGCTCGTCGAGACATAGAACTTTCTTGGATCTTCATGGTCGTATTCATTATATTCGGATAATTTGAAAAGGCAGGGTGATTGTTGACTGCTTTACTGACACAACATCGTGGCTATGAGGTCGCTGTCGGCTAACATGACTGGTACTGAAGGCTGTGCTGATATTTGGTATGTTGTGAAGCAGAGGATTCGGTGAGATACTGGCAGCCTGTTCCACTATGGGTCTTTACCATGCTTGTTGAGAGTCGCGGAATTCAATAACCGCAGGTCGCTAGTGCAATTTTTGCTGGGATGCTTAGTCCAGGAGAGTGGTAAGAGCTTGAAAAGAATTTTCAATAGTCTAAGAACCTAGACTGTTGGCAAACAAAGAAAGATGAACGAAAACGTTTCGATGTTTCTCTTTCTTGTTTTTTGGGATGAATGATTATCAGATGAAGAACATCTTTCAAGTTTCAGTTCTAAAAAATTGGAAATGTCGGCTCGTCTGCAGTTTCAATTTTTCCTTCTGGAAACCAAAGTATTCAATCGAAAATTTACTTTGTAAATCAAAATAACTGAGAAGAATTATACGCAATTTGTTTACTACTGAAGAATGTAGAAAATATATTTAAAATATTTTAAGTCGTAAATAGATAAAATTGTACCAATATAACATAATGACGTTGATAAATTGTAATAAAGTGAGGTTAAGTTACTCGTTTAGCATAAACTAATAAGATAAAACTAGCCGCTGCTGATTTGATAACCAAACAACTTTAAAAGATAAAATGTTAATACCACAATTGTCTCAACATTTAATTAAGGAAATGTGCCTTCTAGTTTAATTTTCTGCTTAATGTGCCGCTCCATCCCATCTTCTCTTAATGCAGACACAGATGTAACCAAATCTGTTTAAGTCATTCTAAAATATTAATTCATTCATGTTTTTGACGATGATGCAAAACTGAGATTTTTCTTATAAAATATTCAAATAATAAATAACAAGTGGAACACATAACCAAATAATTAACTGAAACCGCTACAGTAAAGAAATAGTAGATAAGACCAACATCGCAATAATGTAACCGCAACAAACTATCTTAGGTGGGTACAAATTAGATACTATTCTAGTCTACAGGATTACAAAATACCCTGTCTCGCCACAAGCCGTCAGACTGGGGATAATTTTCCATGAAAAGTTTTATTACATACATGTATACAATGAGGTTATGTTACGGTTTCTTTGTTTCTGAATGTAACGATTGAAATTCATTTATTTGAATATTTCAGAGCAAAATAATTTTAACTTCCCTGAAGTCAAAATTATTAATTCAGTTTCATAGACGAAAAGAATTTTGAATAGGAAATATATTGGCAAATATTCTGTTTTGCATTTTAAATGCCAAAACGTGACCCGCTGAAAATATAAGAAAGAAACAAATTTTCTAATAAGTTTATTTAAGATTTACTAGTACATGCCAGTCGGTCTATGCACTAATTTTGTAGTTTCGTAACCCCGAACTCTCGAAGCGGATATTTTTAACTTAAAAAAAGCTAAATGCGGCGCAGTTTACAGAAATTTAGACCTTCAGTAAGCTACGAACTCGTCTCGTTTTGTTTATGTTGATTCAATTTAATATTTATCTTGCAATTTTCAGATTTTGTTCCGGCTAGTGCGGCACATCAAGGTGAGAAATCTAACTGTGTAAAAAGTTTACTTTTACTATTTTTTATATTATATTGAATAATAATAGAGTGAAAATAATAAAAATTGGTTAGATGTGTGTAATGGCTGATTTGGAGGTTTTTAATGAAGATTTTACTAACAAAATGGAAATAGAAAAGTTGTAACGCAGGAAACTGCCAAGGAAACACCAAATTGTAATGATTGCTATATAATTGAGCTTTATTTATAATAAAAAATATGGAATTCCGTTACTGATAAATTTAAATTTAGTTATTATTTTGGAAGGATACAGGGTGATTATTTTACAGGAATGTAAGCAAATTACTCTTTTGTTAAACAGGGCAGCCTTGTATCAATTCTAAATAGAATTGCATGACAGGTAGTAGTAATGACAATGAACTTTACAGTTACAATAATAGCTTTACTAAAATAATGGGATTGTTGGTAGTCTCTTGTTTACATTTTTACTGGCATTTTATACAATGTTAAAATATTCGAACACTGTTTTTCATTGACAGAAAAAGCAGCACCCATAACATTCGTTTTATTTTATGTTGATTTATTTTATATTGACATGTGTCCGTCCATCAGTGTTCACAAAATGAAAATAGATGAAGAAGACAAAAACAATTTTTTGTGTGTACAACCCACAGTAAAGCAAGTACTTAACTTTAATTAAATATTCATTTTCCGCATATTGAATGAGAATAAGAAACAATAATGTAATAAGTAGCGAATTGAAAAACCATTGAAAAGAAAGCAAAAAAAAATATTGGATACATTGATTGTGGAGTTATTTGTTGGCTCTGGTTTTTGACGTGCTTGCTTTAAGGTACATCCACACTAGGCCAATCGGAATAGGTGGGGACGTGTCTGTCGGCTTGTATCGCATGGCCAGATCATGTCAATCATTTTCACGATTGTGTACCTTCCAATGTGTAGACGTACGAAGGATTCTCAATAAAAAAACGATCGGTTTTGTCAAGATCATGCCGATCGGTATAGTGTGGATCAAACTTTAGTATTTAAATAAGTGGCGCTCGATAAAAAAAAACAAATTTATAGTACTGTCGTATATTGTAGAGTGTCTGTCTTTATTGCCAAGCAAACATTTTCTAATATAAAATATAGATCACAAAAAGTCTAGTTTGCTTTCTAACTTGTTACTACTTAATAAATAAAAACTAATAGAGTAGTAACATTCACATCTGATAGCCTGCTGTTACATCCCTACTCCAAAGAATAGATACTGATTATTCGTAGGTACCTAATAGGAAAACGGAAAACAAGAACAACAGAGATGAAAGTACTGCGAAATACATTAGGAGTGTCAAGGAGAGACCAAACAAAAAGAACAGAAGATGTCGTAAAGTGGACAAAAACGTCACGAAAACAATCGAAAGAGCACATAGAAAAAATGAGCAATAGAAGATTAGCATAAGATCCAAGACCAACGAGAGGAAGACCAAAAAGATGGAATCGTTAACAGAATAACAAGACCAAACAAACAGGACAACGTCCTAGTCAAAAGCAGAAGAAGAAGAAATCTATAATTATTATACTTAGGTCATAATTGGAAATATATTTGCTGTGTTTCAATCTTTAATTTGTTTCCAGAAATTCTTAAATAAAATTTAGATTTCTTAAGTACAAAGCACTGCTGCGCCAGCACCATCTTGTTGGAAGTAATTATTGGCCATGGTCATCTGGCTGTTCAAGAACTTTTTGACCATATAGTAAAACAGTAATGGTTCTTCAAATAGAATCAGTTCTACTAGTCGCCTTGGCTTTTGACAATTTATGCCACAAATGTTTCAAAATAAATAGGATTGTCTCAAAAACTGTAAGAATTTTCTGTCCCCCTTCACCCAAATAGAAAACTTATTGTCTTCCCACAAGGCATGTTTTAATTTGACCAACTTTCTTTCGTATTCTCAGTTTGGACAGCAAGCAAGTTGGAATCGTGGACTAGGCAGACTTGACTTGCCAATTTTTTCCTTCGATAAATTTTGCACTGGCCCAACACTGCATACTAACCAAAATAGTCAGATTGAATTGGATTAAACCGCTTGACTTTCTACTTTTTGAATTAGGCTTCTTATTTCATTAAATTGGAATTTTTTGGAATTTAAGTACAGCTTCCTAAAAACAGTTTTGATTCGATTATTTTCAGTTTTGTTCCATTTTGAGAAACTTTGACCAACTTGAAGCAAAAGAGGAATTTTCAACCAATCTATCTTTAAAAATCGTAGTATTCTTTATGGTTAGATACCCATTCTGAAAATCGGAAATGTAAAAACTTAGGGCGCCAGATCTTTGCATCTTAAGTGAGAGTAAATTTTTAAAAAAATTAAAAAGAAAGGAAGAAGATAAAAACTATAACTCTTTCAAACAAATTTATTTTAGCAAAATTCAGATTTTATTTTGCAAAAATAACCTAGATGAGCTACACAATAATAGTCTAATAAACATAAATCATAGAAAGAACGTAATAAAACAAAATTCTTAACTTTAATTAATTAGATTAAAATTTCATCTAGAAGCGAAGCACAACGTTATAAGATGAGAAACGGCTAATTTCGATGTAAATACCCCACAGATATAGTCTTCTATAAATCATAACTTGAAGATTTGTCGGTACATTATCAAAGTTAACACAAGAGATTCACAATCGCGTGTAACAAAGTAATTAAGGTGTAGGTAAGTGAGCACTTGCTAATAAAACCCAGCCTGGAAGAGAACTATCTTATACAAATCGATAACTCGGTAAAATTAGGGAAATATCAGTCATGGAATTAGCTTGGTTTATGGGTAGTCTTCTTGATGTCTTTTTATGAACTTTTTATTCAGATAAGATTAAGACAATATTATTACAATTGCAGCAATAAAAATGGCCGATAAGCTATAGATTGGTTTAAACTGGTTATGTATGTAACATTACTAATGAGACGCAAAGACGTCAAAATTACTAGTTAATTATTGAGGGTTAATGACTCATCACCTGTAATCAGTGGCTAGAAGATATCAAATCTTTTTGTTTCTATTCTAAATGAAAGGATAAATCTACTGAATAAACAGCAAAAATTTTCTTTTGTTCTTTGAAATTTTAATTTAAGGTTCAGCTATTTCATTTTCTTTGACATAAAGCTACAATTACAAAATAAACGTTATGTGCCATTGAACCATAACAAAAACAATGACATTTACTTATCATGCTTAGGTGGCTTTGCTGTATGTTTTATTGTTTATTTCTTATTCATAACTACCGCTATTTCATGCGTTAAGTTGACAAAATTATTTTATAAACTAAAAACTAGAAATAAATCGATTTATAAAATGATTCATAGTCAGTACCTAATATTAATTCACGGCGCCGCGCTGCGTTTACCCGTCCGTACTACAAACATTCGTCATCAAATTTATTTCCACCTACCACTTTTACAGTCTCAAAGAAAATATCTATAAAATATACAGTGATCGAACTGGGGGGATTGATTAAACATGCAAATCACTAGCTTTAAGAAGGAAACGGTAAATAGAAAATGAATCACAAATGAAACCTGGAAAATGCCGGTATTTCAGAGATAGATTTAAAACTGAAAATAGCTTTCAGACGTTGCGTATTCAAGTTAATTATTATTTTGAGTTTTGTGTACCTACTGTTTTTACTGCGTTTTTTCGGTTTAGTTGGATTTATTTATGGTTAGTCACTCTAGTAAAAAAAGTAATAAACACATTATTAATATATAAAACCGTCTTGGTTGGTTTGTTGTTTTTTCTTCTGGTCTGTTTTTCCAAGAATTTTGAACATTCTAAGTCACTTCTAACATCCTATATATTTATTCTAGAATAAATCTTTAAAAACTGTTCATTTAAAATATTTAAAGTACCTACCTGAAAATGCAGGTTTTCCATCGACAAATAATTATTTTTGGTGTTACGCCTCTGTACACAATGAATTTAAAATTATGATATTCGAAAAGCTTTTCTCTGTTTTTGTGAAAGGCATATTTTATGATTTCTTTTAAGATAATACTAAGGGTAAAGCAGCCTAGCCACTTAGTTTTTTTTTTATTATTGGAATATACGACAAATTAATTTGATTTCTGTGATCTGATGTAATTTGTTTTTGAAGTTTCGAACATTCTGAGTTGTTATGTCTTTGCTTTCAATACTAATTATAGACGTAAGGCATTATTGCTGATGTTTTATTAAATTATGGAACTATTGTAGGCGCAACGAAAGAAAAAGAGGTAACAGGACAACGATCGGAAGGTGAAAAACGCAAATGCCGTTTAGTGGAATTTCAGCATAGATTTTTACTTTTATAAAAAGCGTGATAACGCCATGGATATCATAAACTGGCTGAAGAAGGTCGAAGATGTAGAGAAGCTATATCAGGTACCTAGCAATTTCGAATTTTAGTAACAAATATACTAGGAGACTATAGAAGGAAGTGATATAACCAGGAAGATGAAAAAGTCGTGGGATGACTTAGAGGTACAGGATATTGCTGAATTATCTTACGATATGAGACAAATGAGGCGGAAGCGCAGAGAAAGATTTGAAGAATATTCCTATGAAAAGTTAGGGTAACGTGCAGAGATGTCAGGGTCTGAAATTATAGAAAACTTCTCAACATGTTAGCATCGAAAATGAAAAGTGTTGAAAAGAAGAAAACACTGGGGAAAGGTCATGCAAAGTGTAAAAGATTGTCACACGAACAAGAAATATTGGATTAAAGTAGACGCCACCTTTGAAAAAGAAGATAAATTGCTTTACATGTAATCTAATGTAAGGAAGGACACATTTCCAAAAGTTTCCCGAAAGCTCCAACATTAGCCAAAAATCCCAAAAGATCTAAAGAAGTTTGCTCTGTTACAGGCGAGAAACCTTCCAAATATAATAGAAATGCATTTTTAAACAGTAGTAGTTAAAGTTTTGCAGATTTTATAGATATAGTCTTCACAACTAGTTCAATTAAAAAAATGCAGGTAAGAAATTTAGAAATAGACTTGCAAGCTCAACATAATTCATCGATTGAATTGAACGGTACAAAGATGTGGATGTTGTGTGATAAAGTCATAAATTTAAAGATGCAACTGTAGCTCCAAACAATTTTTAAGGACGTCCCTTTGTACATCACATTGAGTAGAATGTAAATTCACTTTGACAGCAATGATTTTATATGAAAGTATATCAATGTGAAACTGACTGAGTCTGAGCCCGAGGTAAAAATTAATGATCTTCCTACACACACACACACACTTTCAACTTGAAAATCAAAGAACTAATTAACAGTAGCGAAAAGCATGTGCAAGAGATTAAATAGTGCCAGATGTAAAATTAAAGATTGAATCCACTAGAGACCAGTTTGTAAATTGAAGACCAAGAAGAATATCGTTTAATGAACGTGAGCAAGTAAACAGAATTATACTATTACCTAATAAAGATAGACTCTATTGATAAATGAATTGAGCAATGCTACAAGACCTGAAAAGTGAACTGGAGAAAATAAATTTTGAGAACTTCGAGGACTTACTAGTTACTTCCGCACATCCATCAAGAGGTATTCGACTCTAGAAAAAACCACTGATCGGCCTTTCCAGGAGAGATTGCGAGTTCGAGTTGACGGACAAGCATTTGGAAATAATGAATTCCTGAAAGAGACCCTCACGTCACATCCAGTTCTAAAAATTTATGATCCATGCCGAAAAATATTGTGCAAGTTTACACAGATGCGAGTTCATTTGGCTCTGAAGCGATCTTATTTTTATTATTATTATTATTTTATTATAATATTAAAACAAATCATGTAGTCACGGTATTACAGCATCGAATTGAAGAATTTGGCTGTTAGAACATTTGAAAAATTTAAAAGTTACTTCCTGGAGAAGTTGCTACAGATTACAAAGTTCTAAAAGCCACATTTGAGAAGAAAGAAGACAGAGGTTAATGCAAGCATCTTCCAGTGGAGCATGATTTTACAGGAATATGATTATTGCTTCCACCGCCTAAATTAAGTAGGCATGCTGTAAATAAATGGAATTGAAAAACATAATGAGGATTATGGATTGCGTATTGCCCAAGACTTCAACGAAACATCGAATGAATAGAAGTATGGAAAGTACATTCTGACAAAAGGAAATATATGGAAGGAAATCAATCAAAGATTGTTATTTATGGTATCACTAGCAATGAGAAGAGAGCTGCCAAAAAGGCATCTCACATCTTAAATCAAAGAAGATCAGAATACTACTAATTAAGAAAACATGAGGAAGTTTACTATCAAGTGTCTGAAAGATTGTAGCCAAAGGAAGGTTCTAACATCCGTTGGAAAAAGGAAGTGGGTCATAAAAAACAATGCACATTGACCACTTGGGGCTTTTGGAGAAGGTTCGTGCAGGTAATGGTGCCAACTGGTGCCAATGAGAAAGACATTCGCTATCTTTGGAAACCCACACCGAATTAGTGCAAAGAGAAGCACAAATTTTAAAAGCGAAGTTTTGCCAAGAAAGGCAAATTGTATTGAACAACATTGCCGTTCAAATCCCCAGAGCAAATGGACAGGTAGAGAGATACAGCATCATTGTACTAGGTCAAGCAAAGAGGAAAAAAGAAAACCAACTAGTCGCCATCTACCAGCTACCAGTGCCAGGAACAAACCTGAAGATACAGAAAAGGTTTTAGATAATAACATATTTGTTATCACTGATATTCCTGGTAACCGTCTCAAGCAGAAGTCATACGAGGAAGTGTTTCCACCCGAAAGGATAAAGTGTTTTTAGTTAAATAAAATTAAAAGGTCGGGTTTTATGTTTTAAAACGTGCACAACAATACTATTTCAGTAAGCTTTGCAACTAGTGGAATTGTTTAGAAATCAATCCCTTCTTGCACAAATTCAACTCAAAGCTTAACTAAGTTTAGAATTGCAGTATTACAGTTACACACATTTTACCTGCGGTTTTGCTTGATTGCATATTCGATATTTGGTGTTTTTATTCCGTATACTGTACGCCTATATTCGTGTGTTAAATTAATTAATCAAAAACAACATTTTTAATCAAATAATCGATAGTTTTATATAAAATAAATTCACGAACTTTTCGTTGCATTTAAGATTTCAGCATGTTTCTAAGAAATATCTAACGAGAAAACTATTTTGACAGAAGAAATAATAAACGATGTCTAAACGAGCACGAAGCAAGACCCTTTTCTAAGCCTTCATGTCAGTTAGCACTTCAAAATGGATTAATTTGATGTATTTTCTATGTTGTGACAATTTATCAAAACCTTTTAATCAAAATTCGTAATGGAGCAAAAATTCATTTAGGGTTTCTAACTACGTACCTAATAATACAGTATAATAAGTAATTAATTCGTTCTTTTTTGTATTAACAAAGAATATTAACATTTAACAATGAAAAATTAAAGATCAAAATTCTGTGAAACAAAAATGTGTATAGTCATCATCAGACTATACACGCACCATATATTATTATTGAAACAGAATTCGAAATTTTAAAAATTCACTAATTAACTACTAAATTATTAGTTATTAGAAGTAAAATGATGACACTAACAATAACATGAGAAAAAGCATTTAAGAAACAGCTGTAAATGATGTTTTTAAGTGTAATGAAACGCTAGTTATAACGATATGAAGGCGTTTTTGTAACTTCACCTAAATACATAGCTATTCATAAATTAGAATAAATCGATAAACTTTGCTGGTGAGCTACTTATTTATATAATACATAGGACTGGGGTTTTCCTTTTGAATACCGTTACAGAATAAAAAATTAGTAATTTAATAAATCCGTATTTAATCTTTTCAATTTATATTATGCAATGAAAATTTTGTAATTTCATACTCACCCTCAATCTAGGAAGGTACCTCTACAGTCCTGATTTTGTGTTTTTTTTTTGTTGTTGATCAAGCGTATTTTCTTTGCTGATAAGAACGTTATTTTAGTAAACAAATACAACCCGAATGTTCCATATAGACTGTCAGTTACGATTTCAGAAAATAAATCCATTTTTAGATTAATTCAATTTACTCAATATATTGTTCTGTATTTCCTTACATATAAATTACAATTTTGATGAGCAATACACCGTCCTCTATAGAATCTTTCTTTCTAACCTCGTTTATATATAATATCAATGCATAAGCACGTAATACATAGGTAGCAAAAACGGGTATGAAAAAGAAAGCAAAAAGAAAATCTCATTTCTGATTAAGATGTTAAAAATTGTATTCATTGCGTCTGCGGTTCGTATATCAGACTTATAAAAATTGGTTTATTAGAATTTTTTATTCTTTTTTATTTCGCACTTGCCGATATCGATTGCTTTTTTCTCTCGGTTATACATAGTATACTTTGAAATCATAAAAATAGAAACTGTGCTTTGAACTCTATTAGTCTAAGGTCAAGAAAAGTTCATGAGTTCAATGGAAATCAAATGTAAGGAAAAAAAAGATATTTTATTGCGAAAAGGAGACATGGTGGAAAATACAAGTTGGTATTTTTAAAGCCCAGGCACGCATTTGTTCATAACATGAGAGAATCTGAAGTTTTGCGTGAATATATATAAATAATTTATAAAATATTTCCCTTTCTAGAGAGTTCAATAGAAACGAAAGAAAAATTATTGAAGTGAAAAAGAACATTTTTTGAC
>VTPC01000720.1:0-44319 GCA_011009095.1 Ignelater luminosus | reverse complement strand
TGGCCAGTGCAGTTCTTTCTTTTAATATTTTCTGTGTTACAACAGAATTAAGCAAGATTGGAGAAGATAATTTTTTAAAGTGAAGATACCTAAAGCATCGATGAAGGAATGATAGAATGCTGAAAGGAAACAAGTCCTCTTAGTTGGAGAACTTTTTGAAAATTGAAGTTTTTGTTTTGTTGTTTTGATGTAAGCTGACGGAACATCCAGAAAATATTTTGTTACATTACTGGTTTAATTTAGTTGCTAGTTTGAGGTTGGGTATGAAGTTTATTAATGTCTTACGTTTTGTTCAACTAATACACTACATTGTGTCAACTGGTTTGAAAATTTTCAAAATAAAATATTGTTGAGTTACTTAGAAGTTTCCAAGGAAAATGCTTTCAGTACTTGTTAAAAGGTTTCTTCGGAAATTGATTCTCCGAAAAGAAATATGATGTGTCGTTTTATTCTAGAAGATAATTATTTAAAAATTAGGACGTCGAAGCTTTCATAACGAATAGCCTAAAAATAATCTTAAATGTGGTGTTATTGATTATGTTTGTAAGCTACAAATAGAAAGTGACTTGAATTGATTCGAACATAAGTGAAATGTTAACTTAATAGGGTAGGTTTGATAACTATAGTTTTATAATTGATTTACCTATTGCAAACACTAATAAATCTTTTCAATTTAGATATATTCATGTACTAAAGATCAGTAGTGGATTTTAAAATTAGTTAGTACATAAGACGAGAAACAAAAATGTAGTAAAAGCTTGATATTATTGATTAAATATTACTTTTTTTCCTATCTATTTACTTTTATGCTTTAATGAAAAATCGACAAACTAAGAAGATTCAATCAGCACATAATTCTCAAGTCTTCGATTAATTAAGGAATCTGTGAAACCTAACTTGGCAAAGGCAACGCAGTTTCTATAGCGCACTTTGAGGTACTTACTTTTTATTTGAATAAATTAAATACAAACCGTAGATATAAGTTTTAATATTAAACATATACTAGTCCTTATCAAATGCAGACGTTTTATAAACGAATATCGTTTGGATGAAGCATCTTTTTTAAAGATTATATGCGTAATGTAATCATAATCATGATATGATTCTATTACTCAAGAAAATACTTTTAAGTGTAAAATGAAATTAGTGATTAGATTGTAAGCTACCTACTTAATTTATCTGAAATTTAGATCTGCTATTGTTTGCTATAAATTAAAATGCCATCGTACATAAAATAGACTCATCTGCATTAAAACAAAATACTAGGCGAAATTATTTTTTGTTTTTTTTCGTTTGTTTAAATGCGGTTATGATTTAAGCGGGAAATTTGGAACTATAAATATAGGAATGTAACTGGAAGATTAGAACGGAAATACTGACGTGATTTACCAGATAAACTTATCGTTTGCTGTTGTAAATAAGTTGTGATAAAGAAAGTAATGGGTAGTTCTGGGTTTTACATCACGCAGACAGATAAAATTACAAACATTAAACTAAGATTATTATAGTTTAGTAGGAAAATTAATGTGTAATTATTCACAATAAATAATAAATTGTTTCCATTGAGGATGACCAATAAATGGTAGTAATTAAAGATTATATTCGCTAATCACGTTTTTTGTTTCCTTCTTATATCTCATTATCACTATTAATTTTAAATAAAAGTTATTCTTGGATGTTTAAATTACAATGCAAGTATGGGATGTTACGAGTCTTTTTTTTATAAATTGAGCAAATATTGAAATTGTTCCTTATCACACGTGTGAGTTTTCTGAAGTGATTTCAGACTTATCGATTTGAATTCTTCTTATCTGAAAAATACCAGTAATTTATGATTTATAGATGTAATTTTGCAATTATAGTTTTAATTTATAATCTCGACTCTATCATACAATTATTCAAGTGCTATACGAGTAGTAATAGTAGTAGTAGTATAAATAATTGAAATCAAATGCAAGGTGTTCAAAGTCTTTTTCTACTCCCCATTATAATAGCAGGCAGCATTTTTCATCAATCGATTGTACCACATTTTTATGTAAACTACATCGATTAGTTTTTCATATAAAATATGATAATATTATGCCACCGGAATGCCAAAGGTTCTTTCATTTATTACGCCCGCCCTCCTGCCTATTCCCACATTATGAATTACAAATTTATTAAACTACTGTAAGGGGGAGGGCTATAATCTTATCGTTAATGTTTTTATCATTGACTATATTTTGCGTATAAATCAATTAATTTTCTCTTCTGTCGTTTATTTTATAGAGTATAATTTTTTCAAAATTAAATTAATTTTTTCGTACCTATTTTGGCCAAGCTGGCACAAAAAATCCACAAGCCAATAATGAAGGGTGTCTCGACCCTATGGAATTCGATCGAGGCAAATTCAAAATGTTTCACTTCGGCCTCGCTGGACGGCGACGCAGTGGATTGAGGCGTCGTCGACGTCGTCTCCGAGCTCGATCCCTGACTCGTGTCTCTTTTAACCCTAGGCACTGAATTCCACTTTGGCCCGGAAAGGGTTTTGGCGGTAGGTATTGTGTCGGCGAACGCATTGTTGTTGTTTTCGTATGTGGGAATTGCTGTCGCGTGTTCAATGACGAGCAAGAGCACCAGGACAAGAAAACCCACCCTACACGCTCGTCGCGGAAGGTTCGGGTCGTACCACCGGAACGCGTACATCACATATGAACTAGACTCGCGCTGGGACTGCCATGGAGGCAGCCTTCTGCAGGCATCGTGCACCTGCCGAGACTGGGCGTCGAGGTCTGCAGTGACAGCTGACGACGGCGTCGCGGCGCCCACGATCGCGTCTGCGCACGTGTACCACCCGTCCCGTTTCACATCATAACAACGAAATACGATATAAATTTATCATTTACGCTTATCAAAAAACTAGTACATGTAGGCATGACACTGAATCATAATTGTTATATTGAAAAATATTCGTTTATTATCGTTAAATACAAATAATACAAACACTATTTAGCTGTAGGTAATAAAATTTTTAATAAGTAATAACATTTCTTGTACATTATTTTACGGTAAGATTCTAATAATCACGTATTGATGACGTTTTCATGCATCATACACGTGAGTTTCAAAGTTTTGATAACCTCTGAATTAATTGTTATCAAAATACAATCAACATTCAACAATTGCTGTGATGGTTTATTATTGTACATTAAATTCCTGCGATCGTATTAATGAATAACGATTTACATGTATGTCGTCATGAGTATTCAAATCGTTAATAGAAACGGTTTAATGGTCAAAACACTTTTGTTAGAGGGACAATTAATAAAGTCGAGTCGTAATAACTTATATGAAATGTGGTAGAACATTAATTAATTCCCAACGAAATATGATATCTCTAGTGTGTCCACTTAAAGAGTAAAATTGATATTGTCTGAAAATGTTATAGAAGTGGTTATGAAGCCAAAAATTTATGCGCTGTACATTTTAATTAATCGATATTTTTATTGCGCCCTTTTAATAAAGTACTTTCCGTATTTTATCTCCAT
The DNA here is from genome assembly GCA_011009095.1 of Ignelater luminosus. Taxonomy (NCBI): domain Eukaryota; kingdom Metazoa; phylum Arthropoda; class Insecta; order Coleoptera; family Elateridae; genus Ignelater; species Ignelater luminosus. Next base: position 40,792 of record VTPC01000720.1, on the reverse strand, counting down.
AAGATTTAATTAATCCCAGTGGCTGCCATAAAAACATAACTTTAGTTATCTAAATGGCATGAATGCTTTTAGGATAAGTATCGACAAAGTAGATTTTATCGTTAAAAAAAATACAACACTTGAAAAAATGAAGATAAAAATTTTTAAAAATCTGATTTGAAAATGAGATTTTTTTCAAGGATTTTCAAAAATGTTGCACATTTTATTAAACAAGAGAAATTTTGTTTAAATTCGTTGCATTTTGTCAGATTTTCGTTTTTCCTGTTAAAAATGGTAATTATACCGCCAGTTTGAAAACACTTGAACGGTAAATACCTAATTCAAAGTCTGGAGATCTCTCAAAAGTACTCCCTTGCTTTTCATTTATCATTTTTAATTCTACCAAGTGCTCAGCTGTTGAAGGGTTGAACGGTTGAACGCAGACATTTCAAAGTGCGACCTCTAGTAAGGCACTTTTCAAACACAAGCATTGTTTTAGCAGCGATCTACAAGTACTCAATTTTTATAATTGTAAATTTAAAATGTTTTCATCTCATCATAGAAACATAATAATTGACCAAAGGGTATCTTTCCAATAGTGGACTGTAAATATTTTAATTTACTAAACTAATAAATATTAAAAAAAGTATTGAAACGATATCAGATAGATTCAGATTTAACTGCGTTAAATAAACGCGTTTTGATATCGTTTAATCAAATTACATTAAATGCCACTACAGCATAAAATGTGCACTATAGTCATAAATAGGTATACCTTATATTCCACGAAAGACGGAACATAGAGGAAGCCCTATATAGAATTTTAAAACGAATCCAAAAGGTCTGAGATTTTATTACCTCAAATTAAAACTTTTTTCAGGATTATTACGTAACCTCAAAAGAAACCCCAAATGTTATCTTTGTGTTAATATACTCTTTACTGAGGAGGATATCTTATTATAACGCATGACATCATAAAATCGACACTTGCGATTCAAGCCACTATTCAGCTGTAAGCTGTTGTAAGCTACTTTCAATTATGTTTTAGATACATTGACGATTACCATTTCTGAGAATCTAAGAAATTTCATGGACCAACACCTATATAAATATAGTACAAGAATTTTAAACCAAAAAGCTCCCGGATCTAGAATTAATTATTGTAAAACTGGAATTTTGCACAGTAGTTTTATTTGATGTTCTTAACAACATAATACTAAAAGTTTGCAACTTGCAACAACAAATAGTTGGGCGTAAAATGCACACGTGGTATTTAGATGAAAAAGGAAAGAGTGAGAAATTTAAAAAGAAGTTTGGACTATTCTCTTTTTGGTTTTCTCAGTGGATTTTCCTACCAGTAGTACAATAGCGGAGCTACGAACGATGAAATAACCGCGCGCGCTCGTTTTGGAAAGGCCATCTGTAGAACCGTTACCAAGAATTAATATGTTCTGGCAGAAAGTCATCTGCAAAGGTCAGCCAGTCACCCGTAAGGAAAACTTCCGAAAAGTGACAAAAGTTACATGTTATTATCTTGCTAACAAGCCGCACTTATTGGAGGGAGAACGACCAGGTAGAATGAAACTGTTACAGGATGCTTTACCATTGCGGACAAGTTGCAAGCAATCCAAACTACCGTCTAAAAGGACTGCAATAAATTCTTTCCTTTTAGTAGATGTTGGGGAGTTTTTGAGGAATTTCCACATCTTTTGTTTCTCTGGTGGTGTCACATTCAATAATGGCTTGGAAAAAGAAAATGCAGTTGTTGACACCGTCAGGACTGCTTTGGATTTCTTGCCGTTAAAGGTCTTTTCACTTGAAGTGCTAGTATACCAGAACTCAAAATCTGTATGGAGCTGTCATTTTTTGTACGAGCGAGAATATCTGTGTTTTAGACAACTACCTTAATCTGTTGTCTAAACTCATCTATATTCAAGGTTTTGAAGATCAGGAAGTCAAAGTCCGCTAGAGCTCATAGATCTGGAAGTTGACAAACTTCTTGTATTTGTTTGGACTCAAAACGCCTGGAGCTACTGTTTTTGATTATCAGTGAACTCATCGAATACCACCATGATAGATGAGCTGGATTGCTATTTGTCCTAAAGTGGCCAAACAAACACGCGAAGCAGGTAACTACCGTTTAGAATTCCACTACCAGTTTGTCAATCAGAATTTTCTTTAAATGCAGTTCTGGGAAAAGGTATTGGAGAGTTGAGAACTCGAGAGGAGCAAAGGGGCTAAGGAATAGCTCCAACTTACTTACTTAAGTACTCCTTTAAGGTCTTTTCAGATTTCATAAATCAAACAATTATAGAAACAGACACAAGCGGCTTTACTTGAAGTTTTCTGGAGAGTTTTACGTCACCAAACTAGAATCTAGCTATGATGTTATGGTTGCTTTACCAGTAGATTTAACAAAGTCGCTACACTTTGCAGTGTTACTTGTAATTTCAGATGCACGGAATACAAATGATGTGATTCTGTGAAGAGTTATCTTGCAGACATGCTTTGAAAGTATTGACATTGAGACCAACATGTTACTCTGAGGATTCTCTCTTCACTCTAGATAGCTTCTCCGTAGCATTATACATTAATGCAGCATGGGAGGATAATTATACAAACTTTCTGTGATACCACTTTTGCATGTAAGGTCATCTTGGGATTTGAACTGACGATGACGCATGAAGTCTTGTTTATCTCACACTTTAGTCTATAGATCAGGTGTAGAAAGTACAGTTAAGAAACTACTTTATAAAGCTGTTAAGATTCTGCAGCAGACATTTTCGTTGCAAGTCTTTTTCGTTTTACACGGATGAACAATTGTATAAAATTAACCTGCTGTAGATACTGCATCCACAGCTTGTTTGTACTGCTGAGACAGTGTATCTAAATTCTTGTAAATTTTTCTGAACAGCTCTAGTACTAGATGACTGCGGCAGATGACTTACCCAAATGTACCATTAGAAAACTTTGTTATTATGGGCATACTTATTTTCGATATCTGCCATAGAAAAACAACTAGGATGTTAAAAGAAAAGTGCACCCTTTTAGAATGACTAAGTATTTAGAGTTGAATCTAGTCTTTCCTCTTTCAATTGAACACCATATGAATATTTCAAACCCAACCGTTCTCTTGTAACATTTTGCTTTTCCAGGATTTAAGCAGTTTAAACTTCTGCAATTCCAGGAAGCTAAGATATAAGGATTGGAGACTTTTAGTATGTTGTTAAGAACATTAGATAGGGTCTCTGTACAAAATTCCAGTTTTACAATAATTAATTTCAGATTCAAGCTTAAAATTCCTGGGTTAGTACTTAATGTAATAGTTGGCCACTCAAACGCCTCATTCTAAGATAATTGTGGCTTATTTTAAGTAAATTATTATAAAATGCAACAATTTATTTGAGCAGCAGCGTGGAATGAATAAGCAATTCATTGATGAGATCAATCAAGATCCAAACAGCTGTCTGCAAGTACGATGGTCAGTGCTTACATAAATTTTCATATTTACTGGGGAAGCTTATTTGTCTTTATACTTATACATAGATATTTTATCCCCATAAAAGTTGGAACATAATTTTACTTTCGAGAATTATTAGTTTTTTGGGCGATTTTAGTTCGCTACACAACTACTTGTAGTAACTTAACAAAAAGTTTCATCTCAAACGTTTTTTCTCAAAACGGACGCTATTGCAAGATATGTAGGCAGGGCCGCCGAGAGGGAGTTCGGATCCCGGTAAAAGTTATTCTTCGCCCCCCCCTCCTTCAACAGAAACAGATAGTACTGCAAGAAATTGCTCTAGTATATATAAAAGATGCGACACACAGAAATTTAAAAAACTTTATTCCAAATAACATTGCAAACTAAATGAAGTACGTATTTCTTAACTAAAAAATTCGCATTACTGTAATTGTAATTTGCGGTACAGTTGTGTGTTGAAAAAAGTGTGACAATAGTTATTTTTTGGTTAGTATTTTTATTTATTTGTTTATCTGCTAACCAACCTGGTTTACTTCTTCAAACAACATCCACAGTTGTCTACTAAAATCCCCCGCGATAAATAGTTATCTACTGTACAGTGTGATTGCAATTGATTGAAGATGGTTTGAATTTGGCGCCATGTTTAAATTATTTTCATGTTGATAGTATACTTGTTTACTTTTTGCAATCTGTCAAATCTGTGTTGTTTACACAGTGAAATCTATACTACGTGTTTACAAGGTAAAATAACAAACAGTAAACAAGTAGTGTGAACATGAAAATAATTAAACATGGCGCCAAATTCAAACCATGCTCAATCAATTGTAATCACACTGTACAAGTGTACTAAGTATGGTAATACCTACCGAGAAAAAAGTCGAAGAGGTATACCTATTAGCACGCGTGTGTAATATAATGTTTTATTCAATATCACAATAAAATAAAAAACGAAATAAACTTTTCTCATTTTTTTAAGGTCCCAAATACCAAATAACCAAATAAGATAACTGAATTTTCTTGAGCTACCGTAATATTATCTATTGCATTAGTTTCTCGATATTCTTATTCTTAATATATAATTTATTTTGATTTGCATACAACAATAGCCAGTAATGAATGACTAAACCGTTCGCTGCTTAAAAGGATTTTACCTGCTTTAAGTGTTATATATTACGTGAGCGAATGTCTTACATCACCTATTGTTATCAACTGTAAGGGTTTAATTTAATAATTCATCTTGAATGAACTAACTTGAAACCAAGATTTAGGTAAAGAAAAGAGCGGTAGTAAGATATGAGATTCTATCTTACTTAATTATAATGTATGATTTTGTTTTAGATCTCTATTCAATTAATAATTACTTAATCTTTAGATATTCTAGTGAACCCTTAAAACAATTGCAGTTCTCATGTCGTTGTTTTAACATTTCTGTCTTAAAAACAAACATCTTTGTACTAAATCGACTTTTTATTAAATTTGTTATATTGTTGTTTTGTTGTGTCGCCACTGATTTGGCAAAAAAAGAATTACTTGTAAATACCAGAGCGTTCAAATATCTGTTTTAACGATAACAGCCATACTATACGGAATACACGGACGGACGATATCAAATCTAAAAGTATTTAGCATAACATTGTGTTTTATTAATAAAAAAAAATGTTTAACACTAAGTTATTTTCTTATTTACATTAATTGTTCAAAATCCCCACTGTCGCTTTTGCATTTCCGTCACAGTATTTATAAATAAAATAAATGTCGGCATATTCTTCATTTGAAAATGTAGCTATTAATAAACGTTAAAGTGGCAAAAATAATGCAAGATAAACATCAAACGAGAATCAGTTGTAATGACAATGTAACAAAACTATTCACTAACCTACTTTCTGCATTAATTTTAAACAATAACAATGCATAATAATTAACCAAACCATTTCTCTATGGAAAATGCTATCGCCTGTAACTCCTTTACTATTGAGTTTTGGACATATATGTATTAGGTATTTTTGACTAGAAATTACCCAAGGAACACACCTTTAAGCTATGGCAGTCGAGTCGCAGGACACCTTGTATATCTGACTCTGACTAGTAAGTTGCACCATATTTATTAGTTTCTGTTTATAAGCTACCGTATTTGCCAACACTTAGAGGACGGATATCTCATTTTAGAAAAGTCGAAAGAGCCTAGCTTAGCGGTACGAAATTACATGCGACTGCATCCAAACAGGATAGCTCCACCAAAGATTAATAAATGTATTATAGAATTATATTTTAAAATATGTTGCTGAAATATAGATGTATTGAAAACAACAACATCAACAAACTTCTTCAGCAAGTTTTGTCAGCAAAACCTATCTGGCAAGATCTTGTCAATTTGGGGCCTCCTAATGTTGCCAACCAAGCTGGGTTAAAACTGGTCATATTCGTCAATAAACATTATTTACAGATCTCGCCTCGTAAATGAATCCCTTCAACAAACCTTGTCAACAAATCTCGTAAACGAACCTGGTCAAAATCTGACGATCCTTGACTATCTAAATCTGATCATCTTGGCCTGGCACAATCTAGCCAGTTTAAATCCTTTCAATGCTACCAGCCATTCAGGTCTGTTCAGATCTGCCCATCTTGGCAGGCTGATTTTAGATTATCCCATTACTGTCAATCTACTCGGACTAAATCTGGCCATTTTGTCCTAGCCAAATCTGGCCACCTAGACCTGGGACAATCTGGCTAATGTGGGACCTCCATATGCTACTAACCTAGCGGAGCAAAACGTCAACAGACCTCGCCAACGATCCTCGTCGACAAACCCTTTCAACCAACACCTAATAACAAACTTCTTCAGCGAACCTCGTCAGCAAACTTCCTCCACACAGCTCGTCAATAAACCCCTTTAAGAGATTCCATCAACAAACCTTGTCAGTGAACATCGTCAAAAATTCTCTTCAGCAATCTCCTACAATATAGCTCATCAACCTGGTCCAACTATCCTTAAGTGATCAAATCCGACTACCTAGACCTCGCCAGATTTGGTCAGTCTGGACGTCTTCTAATGCTGCCTGCCCTAGAGAAATCTAGCCATTTCTTCGTCATTTCAATTCTGCTACCTAAAATGTGGTCATCCTGGACTGAACTTCTCGAATTTCGCCACCCTCGCCTGACAAACTTAGACCCGTTTGGGATCTGGCCTATCGGTGAGACTGGTTGGCAAACTTTGTCACAAATCTTGCCGAATCTGCCCATCTTTACCTTGCCAAGTCTAGCTAGCTTCAGGTTCACCCGGTGTTTCCAATACATCTGAAACCAAACTGGCCATCTTGCCTCGCCTGAATTTGGTCATCCCGCCTTGGCCGAATCTCGTCAATTTCACCTGGATAAATCTGACCAGTTAAAACCTCCTAAAGCTGCCAACCCGTCAGGGCCAAATCTGGCCATCTTCGCTAACAAACCTCGTCAAACAACCACATCAGCAAACCCCTTCAATTAACTCTCAGTTGCATAAACCGTTGTTAACTGTGTAGTAATAGCAGAGTTGAGGTACTCAGTACAAAAATGTACTGCAAATACAGTCATCAGTACTTTTGTACTGTAAGTAGTTTACTTTCAGTACTTTTAATATTGCTGTACTGGTACTGGAATTTCCAGTATTCTATCTACAAAGTACTGGTACTGGTACTTTTCTTTTAGAATTTTTAACAAGTACTACTTGTTACTTAAAAAAGTACTGTAAGAATATAAACTACTCCCAGTATTGTGTTCAAGTACTCCCAGTACTGTAAAATTATAAACACTCCAAGTAGTTTACTGAAGCATTTAGGGAGGAAAAGAGAAACACTTTATTTTCATAACTATCATAGCATTAACTTGTAAAACCTGGTCGTTACATGATTAGCACAGTACAAGGCAAAATCTTAGTTTGCTATTTTCGCCCTTTTTGCTTCTACAATTTCTCAAAATTGGTGTTACTGAAAAGCAATACAAGTCTTTTATATACCTAGTAAACAATATCCATGTTAGTTCTACATATAAACAAGGGTTATAGGTTATACTTTTGAGTTAGCTTAGCCTTTTTGTATATATTTCTTAGTTTTATTTCCTAATTTACTTTGTTTTTGGAAACTTAAATTGTGGTACAAATTGTTATTAAAATATATGTACATATATCTTTTCTAGTTTTATATATCGATAATTATTATTAATAATTTGAAAAAACAGAAAATATGACAAATTATATAAAACATAATTAAAACAATTTATTTTATAAGTTTCTGTTTAATATCATTATTATGTTAAAATTCTTTTTTAGTAAATTGACTAATAAGACACATTTACAGAGCAAGCTTCATCAATATGTACCTTGATTGTCACTCAAAAAGTAAAAAGAAAGTCTGAAGTTTCTATTCGGTAACATTCTCATATAAAATCAAATAGTAAAGATACTTACTTTGCAGTACTGCAATACTGGAAATTATTCGAGAAGTATTTACTTAATACTGGTACTCTGCCTTTTAAGGAAATACTTGCAGTACTTGAAACTACTGCCAGTACTTAAAGCTACTGCCAGTACTTAAAAGTAATCTTAAGTACTCAGAAGTACTGGAAATATCTAAAGAGTATTTACTTAATACTGATACTGCAAAGTTTTGATTTCCAGTACTTTACTGAATATTCCAAGTACTATTGAAAAGTACTGGTACTTAGTACTGCAAGTAAAAGATTCATGGTTTGATACTGGATACTGGTTACTCCCAGTACTTTTACTGAGTACTGGTCACAGCTCTGAGTAATAGAATATAATGTCAACTTAAGATTTGCCAATCAGATTTTAAAGTTAACATCGCATTAATTATATAACGACTTTAAAAACGCTTTATGCAACTGGGAGTAAATTCATCAGAGAATCTTCGTCAACAAACTTTGGCAACGGACCTCGAAGCGAACATTGTCAGCGAAACCCCTGAATAAACCTCGTTACGAACTTCCCACATAGCAGAGACACGTCATACTGACGTAAGTGTTTGGTCATTTATAACGTCAATCTTCGCATTAAAATGACGAGTTGTAAACGCGAATATTACATACATAAACTGACAAATAGATACCAATAAAATTTCCAGCTTTCTTCTTTTATTATGGAATATAAAGCTGTTATTATATTATCAAAAGCCAGAAAAAAGATGTAGATTTTATTTAATTTTTTTTAAGAGGAAGGTACACATAAACGTCAAATAGACGGTACCGTGACGTCTTACAAATTACGTTTTTATTTCGTCCCAACACTTACGTGTTTAAAACGTCAGTTTTTGGGCTCACGACGTCAACAACCAAAATTACTTACCGTCGACGTCAATATAACGTGTGTCTGCTATGTGGGTTGCTGGCTAAATATCTGACTATCCTATAGACTGATCAAATCTGGCCATCTTGATGTGGCAAAAAAACCAAGTTGGGTCAATCAGGCCTTACCAAATTATATCCATCTTGATCTGTTATGTCTAGCTACTTTCGGATTCCCCTAATGCTGCCATTAGTCCTTTCCAGATTTGGCGATTTTGTCCTGTCTAAATCTATCTAGTTTGTAGACCTCTGAATGCTGTGTTGAGAGTACTGAAATTATATGTAAACATTATTATATGTAAAACAGTTTATATGTTAAAAGAATAAAAACAGATGTTATAGTAGTAGATGTATCGATAATAATAATGGTCAATCGTTTTTTGTTGTTGTTTTGTATAAAGAAATAATGTAATAAAGTGTTGTGTATTGAGTAATAAGAAGTAAAATTCCACACACATATACTATTATTTTTATTATGCTGCCAACTTAACAGAAGGCCTGACCATATCTGGTCAGGTTTGGGATCTCTCCAATGCCAGCAACCTAGGAAGGCTAAATCTGGCAATTATACTCTGACCAGATCTGGCATTTCTGATCTCACCAAATCTGACCATCCTGGCGTAGACAGATCTAGCCAGTTTGGGGTTTTCCCAAAGCTGTTAACTTAATCAGCTCAAATCTAGTCATCTGAAGTCCCCAAATCTGGCTATTTTGACCTTGGGAGATCTGGTTTGTTTGGGGTTTTTTCAATACTGCAAACGTAAACGAGCCAAATCAGCCATCTCGGCATTCCCAAATCTAGCCATCTTGGTCTGACCAAATTTGGGGGGTTTGACGACATCCTAACGCTGCTAACCTATCTGGCTTATTAGTGAACCTCTTCAGTAGACTTTGCCAACGAATCTCGTCAACGAACTCCATCGGCGAATCTCGTCAGCTACCTCGTCAATAAACTTCGTCAGCGAACTTCGTTAACGAATCTTGTCAACGTAACTTTGCCAGCGAATCGCATGAGCAAATCTCTCAGCAAAGAAGTAACTAAACTGGTGAACCAAGATTTTATAGTACGTGTTGGCTTTTTGGTGAAGCAGCATTCAGTAAGTAAATATTAGTTTCTCAAGAGATATACATAATTGTCCAATAGAATCATTACTGAATTATTAGACAAGACTGTTTTCAGAGAATTCTAAGTGGTTTTTTATAGATTCTATTTGAAAGCTGATTGTTGGATGTGAATAAAAAGGCGTAATACCTAATTTCAAACATCTGCTGCTTTACTAATTATTTAATAGAAAACTTGAGCGTGTGGGTGTAGTACCAACTATCTATCTCCTTCTTATTAATTACAAACCACGTTTTTGCATTTTTTCTTCTTTTTAGATTACCATTTTGATTATTGTTACAATTAAAAGATAAAGAAATATAGTTTGTTGCATCCCTAAGGTGCACGTCGCTATTTTGAGTAACTGCAAAAACAAGTGACGTTGGACGTAACTTTATTTTTTACGTTTTCGTAAGTTTATTTGTTATGCTGATTTTGCAATGTAACGAAAGTGGACTTTTTTGCGATCTTCAATGTTTTAATTTTCTTTTTCTATAAAATGTTACCCATTTGGTGCAATTACAATATTGTTTTGCACAAATAATAATGGTACGTTTAACTCCACGTTTTCACAAATACTCAAATGTTGTTTAATATTTGTAATACGTTTTTAAATTTTCTTCTTTCTTTGATTTGATTTGACTTACTATTAAAAATACCTAATAACCCTTTTGATCATTGCTTATTTAAAAAAAATTGCAGATGGTAATCAAGATGCTTGTATACAGGATGTATCCATTAAACTCCTTCCAAATCACAGGTATACATTATGGTAACATCCACTGTAAATTGATGATAATTGGTGCATACATTTTTTTTCCAGGTCAACTTGTTCCAGAGTTATGGCGACTTAAAGATGACGTCAGATTACCAAATTTTCTCTAATATGTCATCTTTAAGTCACATAACTCTTGAACAGGTTAGCCTAGGAAAAAGCTTTTTGTACCAATCATCATCAGTTTACCAATATACTGCATTAGTGATTAGGAACAATTTAAATACACCCTAATTGAACATGTAATGTATGTTGCCTACCTAGTTTTTCTGTCATCTATTTTTATACTGGACAAGTTTTTATTAAAAAGAAAGTTTTCAGTTGCTCCAAATGTCTTTTCTCATGAATTAAAAGAAAAAACATGACCTACTTGACTACTGTACATCTTGTTAAATTATGTAAATCCATAAGAAAAAGTGAACTTGATTATGGTTCCATGAAATCAAAACATCAGTCAACAATTTTGAGAATCTGAACCTATTCATCATGCAGAATACTGCATTATATTTTTAAGATTCCTACTAATAAGACATAAACAGCTATTTTCCCTTTTTTTAAACATACATTTAAAAACAAAAAAAATGCTGTATGTAAGCCATAACAAACAAGATCCTCATGCTCAAGCTCAAATTTGAATCACCCTGTATATTGATCTTCTTGTTGCTCATTTTTATGAAACATGCAGTCTCTTGAATTAAGATCCTTATAATTGTTTATAAAGATTTGGAAAAATAATTTATGACTTTTAAGTTAAGTATAGAATTATAAATTTAGATTTCTTTATAGCCACAAATAATACACAGAAAGTTTATAAAAAAGGTCACTCTTTTTATTATTTGTTGTTCCTACAAAAAAGAAGTCTCACTCAAAAAAAAATGAATGCATATATACATATGTCAGTACAGTACAGGTAATGAAAGTATCACATAAATACAACAAGAACCTATACATTCAACAAAATCCGACAGCCACAAAGTTTATAAATTATACTCTTTGAACTTGAAAATGTTAGCTATAAATATATTAACAACAAACAAAATGACTGGATGGATATAAGAAAATGATAAAAAGATTGTTGATTTAGGTCTATTCGGATCCCGCTTTACGTTGCGTCTTCCTTTGTCTTGGACTTTGCTGCTTTGCAGATTTTGGAGATTTTTGAGATCTTTCTTTATCTGCAAACAAATATTATAATTTAACAAATTCCATTAAAGAGTTTTAATTTAAAATTAAATTTATACATTCAATCTCTGATACGCTTTCTGATTTTAAAAATAGAAATCAACTTACTTAAATTAGCGAGAGTTTGTTTAGGTAGCCATTCGTATTCAACATTGTTAGGATTGCTAGTGCCAGTTTCTACAGGAGCTTTGCGGCTTGTTCGTTTACGTCCTACCGACAACAATGTTTGTTGACCAATAACCAACAGCAATACAACACCAGCAGCCAAAAACACATATAAGAAGAACGTTTCTCCATCTAATCCTGAAACAATAACATGTACATTGCTTACTAATCATTATTTTCCTTCAATTGATGAATATAAGCTTTACCTTCTTCAAGTTCAACAATTTGAACGGTTTCATTAAAGACAGCTTCTTGGAAGCTATTTCCTGAGACATCTCTATATGCGAGATTAATGTTGAGTCCAAATGGTCTTCCAGCAAAAGCTTCAGATGGTACAAAACTATATGCAAGAGTGGCTTCCTGTAAAGGTTTAACTTCACGGTTGTAAGCAATTGCTGAAAAGTTTTGAATGTAGAATGTGAAATCCATTGGATACCGGAATGAAGCTTCAATAGTTTCTAATATGAAATCTTCTTCTCCCTTGTTGCGAAAACCAACTAAGAATTCAACTGGTATTCCAGCTGGGATTTCTGTAATATAACAATAATAATTAATTGGAAAATTTAAAATTTGTAAAAGTGAAATTACCTAGTTGTGATGCTCCTGTCACCACTGGCTTAACAAATAGTAGAGTTGTATCAGCATGTGGTGATGCTGTTGTTTTCACCTCTTCCTCTTCCTCTTCTGTAGTAGTCACTTCGCCATCAGATTCTCCTTCAACATCTGCTTCTCCATCAGCATCAGCATCAGCATCAACATCAGCATCAACATCAGCATCAGCATCGACATCGGCATCTTCTATTACATCTTCTTCAGCATAACTCATTAAGCGGTTTCCTAATGTACAAAAATTAGTAAAAGATCAGAATTAAGATAATTTACCTTAACCTTGACTTCAAATTATGGTGAGAATTAACATTTAACTTTACATAAATACATTATGTAATTATTCGAAGCATAACCAATGATAAGACAATTTCTAAAGACTTTTCTTTTTCCAAGATTGTACAAAATTTAAAAAATCAAAGCTTATGTTACGATTCTTTATATCCTATATTTTACTATCACAAAAATTGAAAATTATAAATAAATAATAGACTTACCTCTATCAACTGTGAAAAGAACAGCTGGTAAAACCAGAAGCAATAAAAGGAAGAAATTCTTCATGATTTATTCTGTTTTTTCTATGAAAGTACCGACAGATTAATTATGGATCTGAAGTCCACTACACCGGCAAACGATATGTGACACGCCGCACAACTCAATATCAAATACTTTACGGTTTACGCCACAATTTCTTCCACCTAGGTCATACACTTCTTACTACGTGGAACTTTGCGGTACACATGGCATCCAAATACCCCACTTTGCTTGGATGACGTTTTAAACTTTCATTTTTTTATAATCTGATATTAGTAGCACAGATCGCCGTGTCTCTCATGTATTGCAACCATATAAATTGTAACTGCACTACTGCAGCTAAATTCAAACAGGAAAGGTCTTGTGTAATATTGGGCAATTTAAACCGCATATTTTTAAAATGAACTTATTTGGTTTGTTCAATTTTGATTCTTATCAATAATTATCAGTTTATAGGCAAAATAAAGGAATACTCTGAGATTTGTAATACACGTCATATAAAATATTTTAATTAATTCACCTGTATCTAATATACAAACACAATTAAAACGCAATTATCGATTAGATTTGTATTTTGATTTAGAAATCAATACGTTTATTTTCATATCCTAACCTAAACTGTGCAAAAATTACCCTAGTAAAGCAGACCCAACCATGGTTTTTATGTGTCAAAGTGATAGCTTTTTAAAGGAAGTAAGTAATTAATTACTCAATAAAAGCAAATTTACGCAATTTAATATTCCAGTATTCGTCTAGTGTAATTTCTTGTACCGAATCCCAATTTAACGCACTGTGTGAAGGAAAAGAAGCTACTGTTAATGGATATGAAGTTGTTCTGGAAGACACTATTTTATTTCCAGAAGGAGGCGGGCAGGTAATAAACACATCTGTAACATGATTTTCACATTACGTTACTCTGCTTAATCAACAGCCTTGTGATCATGGCTTTTTGAATGAATCCAAAGTCTATCAAGTAAAGCGTCAAGGTGATAGTGCGATACATTATGTTGACAAACCTCTTGCTGTCGGTGAAAAAGTAAAACAAACCATAGACTGGGATAGACGGTTCGATCATATGCAGCAGCACTCAGGTAGATAGCTGCCTCGATATCACCCAAGATCATATTATAAGTGATTTTAAAAACAATTCCTTAGGTCAACATTTAATAACTGCAATTATAGACAGAGAATTTAGTTTTGGTACTATATCATGGTGGCTAGGAGAACAAGCATCATACATTGAATTAGGTAATTATTTGAATTTTTTCATAAATCAGTTATTTATTAATCGTTTCTTCTAGATACTCCATCTTTTACTTCAGAACAGATTAACAAAATTGAGAATATCGCAAATGAGCTTATCCGTGAAAATAAAAAAGTTTCAGTTCAAGTTTTTAAAACTGCAGAAGAATTAAATAATGTAATTCTAAAAATCAAGATATTTTTAAATTTACACTCATGAATTGGCTTTTAGGTACGTGCACGAGGTTTACCAAAAGATCATGTAGGGGATGTTCGAGTAATAACAATTGATGGAATTGAAAGTAATATGTGTTGCGGTACTCATGTTACTAGTTTGAGCCAATTACAAGTAATCAAACTGCTAAATGTTGAAAAAAGTAAACGTAAGAATAAAATATTACTATACTTTATAGTGGGAAATCGAGTTTTGAGACGTTTAGCATCGTGTGTACAAAGAGAGGAACGTTTGACAACCCTATTAAAGTATAAAAGCAGTATGATTTGAAAAAATAATAAATTTGCTGTAACAATATTGTGTTTTAGGAATAACCCCTCGGAACATACTCAATTAGTAGAAAAATTGCAAAAGAACGTCAAAACCTTAACAAAAGACTTTCAACATATCTTGAAAACTGTAGCAGTATTTGAAGCAGAAAAGTATAAAAGCATAACACCACCCCCAAAGTATTATGTTTTGCATTATAAAGGAGATTCATCAGACTTTATGAATACATTTATTAGAGAAATTGGTGGACCAACTGAAACTTTCTTCTTTTTATCAGTCGGTGAAGACAAAGGAGCAGGAAGCATTATGCTTTATGGAAATGAAAATGCTATAACTGATTTGAAAAATAAGTAAATATCTTAAAGCAGATTTTTAACTTCAATACAGATCATTCTATCAATTTTTAATTTCAGAATTGTAGAACTTCTTGATGGAAAAGGAGCAGGGCAAGGAAATAAGTTTACAGCAAAAGTTAATAATTTGAATAATCGTGCAAAAGTTGAAACGTTATTAAAACAGTATTTTCAGTAGTAAATAGAAAATGTAATATAAATTTGTGTATGCTGTATTAGTAAATCTTAATAGATAAATGTTTATATTATATATACAACCATAAATACAAAAACTCAAAAATCTTTCATGTGGTATTATTTACTATCTCAACACAGAAAAGAAAAACTTGATACTCATTTAATACTACTTAAATTCAATATAAACTACTTTCAGTTTTGTTTCCGATCTTGCAAGCACACTTATTAATATGTTATTGTTACCTTGCAAATACAACTAGAAAATAAATGTAAAGTAAAGAAAACCCATTTGATACTGATTTTCACTCAGTTTTATTTTTATAATTACATGTTATATCTTAAATATAAAAAGAATTGTAATGGAATTCCACCACAGCATCGAAGCTGGAAATAAAAGACAATATTTTAGCTACATTGTAATATGCAGAAATATATTACGTAGATTGAACATGTACAAATCACATTAATACTTACATTTAATTATCTTAACCGTCTAGCTTCACGTTCTGATTCTAGTAATGTTAAGATATCACCTTCCCGGACTGGTCCTTTTACATTACGGATAATTTGTCTATTTTGTTCTCCGATGAATTCTACTTTGACTTGTGTACATTGACCCTGGGATCCAGTACGGCCCAAAACTTTAATAACACGAGCAAGAACTACGGGTTTATCCATTTTTTCGCTTTAATTTTAAGTTGACTTCAACACGTGCTTCAGCAACGCTGTCAAAAAAGAACGATAGAGCGTTGGCACTATGGAAAATTGGAAAGCAAGCAGATTCTAGTGACTTTTATTTTTTCCCCAGCGTTATTCTACCAGTATGCAGAGTTGACAGGTGTAATTTAAAACCTTTAGTACCATTTAACTTGTTGCTTAAAGTATAATTCTTTTCGGCTAATCGATTTTTATTGTATTACAAGTTTTATAGATAAGTTTATTCGCGATGTATCTGTTTATTATACTAAATAATTACAAACATTTTACTACAGTAATTATAATATACATATAAGATTAAGAATTTTAAATTAAAAAAATGATATAAATAACTGCAATCCAAAGACATTTTAATCTAATGGACTGATAGGTGCCCATGTTTAACCCATTTAGACTCAGCCTTTTAATAAACTACTAATCAAACAAAAATTCTATAGTACCAAAATCTAGGCTGTCATTTACGATAAATATTACCCATCTACAAGCAATACGATAGTATTTTTAAAATTAAAAAAAAGGCCTCCTAAGTGCCTATTGTCCTCACTAATACCTAAAAAGGTACAAAACGTCAAGGCCCAAACCAACGTATAATTATTTTATTATGCAAAAAAAGAATCATTAAATATCTAAAACAATCTGACAACCCTGTGCGTGGTGTACATAACTAAACATAACCAAGATTTACGAGTACCACGTGTTTTTGACGTTTCAAGTAATAATTACAAACTTTGTGATTATTACTTAAAATAATCACTTATAGATAAATAAATGACACTAAAAGAAAAATGGCTAATTATTGGTGTAAGCGGAGTAACTTGCGGAGGAAAAACTACGCTCTCTACAGAATTAAATAAGATGATTCCTTCCAGTATTATGATTTCGCAAGATGATTATTTTCTAGATGTTGACGATTCAAGGCATACGTGGATACCCGAATTAAATCACATCAATTTTGATATCACTTCTAGTTTGGATATGGATAAAATGTATAATGACATAATGAACCTCATAAAAACAAAAGAAAATGTTTATATGAATAAGGATGTGTGTGACACAAAAACTAATTCGCTTTCCACTGAACTTACTAATGTAACAGAATTGACAAAGTTGTTATGTAAAAAAGTACAGGAGGTAAATGTAAGAATACTTATACTTGAAGGTTTTTGTATTTTTAATCATTCTCCTGTAGCGGATCTCTGCTGTTTAAAGTATTATTTTACATTAACTCGAGATGAATGTTATAAAAGAAGAATAAAAAGGGTTTATGAGCCTCCGGATTGCCCTGGATACTTTGAGAAGTGTGTTTGGCCAGAATATTTAAACTTGTTAGATGAAGTTAAAACAACTGTTAAAGATGTAGAATATTTTGATGGAACATTACCATCACCTATAGAAAAAGTATTGCTGGACATTTACTCTTTAGTTGAAAACTGGCATAAATGAATTCATTCCATAGAAGTAGTAAATGCTTAGTATATAAAAATAATGTGTAGTACTTATAGCCACATTAAAAGCTGCATCTAACACTAAACAAATTTAGTGTTTTGGAAACTTCTATAAGATGTGATTCATTTTTGATGCAGGATAATATAATATTGATATTTGTAATACTCACGATCAGATGTATTAATAGTTTAATTTATTAGTAATGTAGTTATACATTATATGGTGAGAAAGTAGATGTTTTATATTCTTTACAATAATAAATGAGCACACAAGATAAACTTGCCTTAATTTAATGTGATATAATGTTGGGATACAATTAAAGCGGTCATTGTTAAAAGGGGATATGTAGCAAAAATCAAATTGTGGTAAAGTTAAAAAAACTGCCTAACAAAAAGAAAAGGAGATTTTTTATGACTTTAGTGATGACAGTTTTCTCCTGACTTTTCTACAAATTGATTTTACCACTCAGTTAACAAAAGAAAAGAATTTACAAATGTTTTACAGCAATTTGAAATTTTGCACATACCTCCTTTTAACAATGACCGCTTCAATTTTGAATAGCAAAATGCTAAAATTCTTTTAAAAGTCTTTATACCACTAATAAGTAAGAATTATGATTTTTCACATTTTTGCAAAACAAAACGAGCACACTTTAAACACCAATATGTTGTATTATTACAGAATATAGTTAAGTTATAGCTACCTAACACAAGCTATTCACAATTCCAAAAAAAAGTATTAATTTTGGAATAATACTCTTTCACTTTTCATATATTCCTTTATATACTATACTTGTTTTAAGTCTTTTTAAAAAGCTTCATTAGTTAATAAAAGGAGAGTAGAAACGGGTTAGTGACTATATAAAATGTCACACATGCTGTGGCTATGTTGTGATAACCAGATTTCTGATAGGAAAAGTGGAATGCTTTATGTATAAAATTGCTTCCATATATAGTTAACAAGTTTTCATTCATCCCTTCAGTAATCCACATTATTATAGAGATTTATTGCTATAAATAGAAGTTAAATATTCATTGTAAGTGTGCTAAAAGATGCTGTGTGTAAGGTGCACTGCATAGGTCTAGAAGGTTGTTATATCTGTTTCATCTAACATCCCATGCTTTTCATTTTAATCTCTCTCCCCCTTCAGTTTGGCTTATCTACAATTTGTCATTTCTGTGCAGTGCTAAAAAAATTACTGTTTTGATAATCAGAGATTTTTCTACTTTTCACATGAGTGTGCCAAAACTACTTTTCAAAATTAATGAATTTGCTCAGCATCACTGAAAATTACAGACTGTGCATAGCAACAAACTTGCTATGACTGTGTGCAAAACTTTGCACACGCTAGAGCCACCAACCATAACAATAAAAAGTCAGTAATGCTTATTCAAATGTTTAGCTATCAAACTGCGAATTTGTTTCATACTAAACACATTAGGATTGATATCACATAGAAAACTGAATATTTTACACTGTGATGATTAAGATACTCACCTGTAGCTCATGACTCAACTTTCATTCTTCTGTGAAATATTCACTTTGCAGCACTAGGTGTACAGTACACTATTGTCAAGTGTATGCAAACTGTAAAATGAAAGTAGATAACTATAAGTGCTCTAAGTATCCATCTAATAAATTCCATTCATATTATAATAAGTGGCTTAAAATAAATAAAACCCAAGCACTAAAGAAATGCAGTCTGTATTCATTTGTGTCACTTTATTTCAAAAGGAGTGAATTAATAGTTTATAGAGAATTTCTGATAATTCATTCAATGTCAACCCAAACTTTTCACCATGCTACGCAATGCAAGGAGAGGTCATGTCTGACATTGGCCTACTTATAGGTAGTATATTTGACAGATTTACTTAATTTATATTTTATAGGAAATCATAAATTCAGATTAGCTTTCAGATTCATTTAACTGGCTAGCTTTATGTTAAAATGTTTCAGTAATTTACATTTGTAACGATAGATGGCATTTCTGTTCATTTTTAATCATGTCTGTTTTTAATTATATGAGAACTCAACTAGTACTTCTTTCCCTAATTAAAAAAGACGATTTATCTACTCTTAAGATGAATTCCTACTATTTTTAATTAGTAATGCTCTTAACTTGTAATAAAATCTCTTAAAGCTCTTAATATGATCTAATCATTTTTATATTGCAGATTGATAAGATTATAACCAATACCTATAAACAAATTATATATTTGTTAGAAATAACAAATCTATTGAGTGTAAAACAAAACATTATTTATGATACCATGATTGTGATATTATATATATTGGGTGTTTCAGTTTCTTGCGTTTACAGCGCCATCTGTTATGAATCGAAAAAAATGTTTCAAATAAATTATACGTATTTTGCGTCTTAGAATCCAAAATTGCAATAAAATATAGGGGTTTCCATTTACAATTTTAAAGTTACCCCCCATCCCCCCAAAAGGGGGCTCAGGGATTTTCAATTTTTACACCATCCGAAAGAGCATGTCAAACTTAATAAGGAAGCAGTTCTTTTCATCAAAAATTCTCAAACCCCTTAATTTTAATAGGGGTGGACGGGTGGTCTGAGACACCCAGTATATACTATAGATTTAGGATAGCTATTTGCATATGCAGATATGAAAAGGAATGCATATTCAAGGGTTTTTGGAATTAAATGCATATATTTAAGGAATTCACAAAAAACATGCATATTTATTACTTGAAAGAATCAGTGATTTTGTTAACTTTCCGTTATTTTGTAATGAAGGTGGCAAAATATAGGTTTTATGGCACCTCCTAATTTAACAAAGACTAATTGTCAGAATAAAGGTGAAGCCACAAATAAATAACTTAAAATGTGCAGGTAGATCAGGTCCATGTTAATTCTTGTTTTATTTTTATATTTATAGCAGCTTACTGTACATATCTCAATGACGTTTCAACGTTCTTAACTAAATAATGAATGAACTATGTATCACACCAGACCATCAATGGATTTTTAAAAAAGAGGTAATAAACCCAACAAGAAATTTTATTTGTCTATTGTTCTCATAACTTACGTGGCAACAAATTTGTTTGAAAGTTAGTTGTAAGAGAATGTTTATACAGTAAACAACACACATATAAGAGTGCAACAATGCCAAAAGAAAAGAAATGTGTAAGTTCTGCATTAAATCAATATATAAAAGAATTCAGTGATTTTACAACGGGTGGAAGTTAGAATCGTATGAAGAATTGTGCAGAGCATTTACGTCTACAAACATATCCCTCAAAAAATTATGAAACGAGACCTTTGCAGGTTTTAGAAAAACATTAGGCAAAATATTGTAGATTAATCAACAATAAGAAAGAATTACATGGTGTCACTGTATCAAACTACACTAGAAAAATTAAGAAACAAAGTAAAAAATAAAAGTATTTGAGTCTCTTTAGACAAAGCAATAGATGCAGAGCAAAGATATATTGCAAATTTTATTTTTGGGATTTTAGGAAGAGCAACCAAAGTTGTATAAATGTACCACTAAGAATGTTATTAGTTGTTATTTGTTTTTTTTACTTTTTTTACACCCTCAAGTGGCATTAATTATGGGTATCATGGGTGCCTGTCAATGCAATGAGATGAAAGAAATGAATATTCATGATATTCAGGATCTAACGTCTGCAATGTTAGTGATGTTGCATGCTATGAAACTTATTAGTATATTAATTATTGTGATTTTTTCACTACTTGAGAGTAGAAAAATTATATAATTATATTCGCAATTATAGTCATTATTCACTCAGATGATTTGCTTCATTCGCCTACAACTCGTTCTGCAAACGTCATCCCCATGAATAATATCTGTCATTCATAATTACTATTTAGTTTCCGCCACATTATAGTGCAAAACCTGTACAGGGTGTCTCTAAAAATACGGAACAGGCTCTTTCCACGTAGCAAATTCAGATGATATCTTTAAATAAATATTCTTCTAACTTAATTATACCATATATCATTAGTGCTACCCAATGTACAAAGATAATTGATAACTGAACCTCAAGTAATAATGTACGAATAAAACAAAAAGTGAAGCTATGAATATTTTGCGTTTTCTGGGACATCCCATCAAAATTATTTTAATTATTTATTACTTATTCAAATGGTTTACAATGAATTGTAATCTAAGTAATAGTATTATAATTTATTAAATTTCTTTTACTGTATGTTTTAAAAATACGCACAACATGTTACTGATAAGATACATGCAAATATTCAGATAAAAATGCCCTATATATATATAACCAGAATTTCTGATTTTTTAGAATATTTATCATGTACTTTCTTGCAAAAACATTTTTAATGTTTTCTATTGTGGGTCATCTGACATCAATTAAAATCACTTGGGAAAATGATGTTTCGTTTAATACCAATGAAACTGACTTTGAGAGAATGCCTAATTGGCTTCTTATTTTTCCTGGTAAGTACTTTTACACAGCATAATGATGTTTCATTCATCTTTACTTTAATTTAGACATATCTGATTATATAATAAAGCCTGAAAATCTAAACTTTTGTTTTTGTATTGATAATTTTTTTTGGAAAAATACAAACACATTCCAAATTTGTATTATTTTGTTAATATAAATGCAAAATAGGTAAACAATCTACATACTATATCATATGTTATAGTTTAGATATTTAAAAAAAAGTCAGCGACATTAAAATTAAAAATGTAGTTTCTAGATTTGTATTGTTTGGTGTAAATGTCCATATAAAATATGAACATGTGGCAAGCCTAGTTATACTTATACCAACTGTGTGATTCACTAGATATAAAATCAGACGTAAAAGAAGGGCAATTGTGACCATTTTGAACTTCTTTAATCTAATATTACAATGCTTGTCACCTTGATTTTTGATTTCTTTGACTTATATTGCAGTTGACTTTCTAGATCCATCTGTTTTGCAGTTACCTACTGAAAGTATGCTTGCATGACTGATTTGCCGACATGTTTCTGTATATGTACAAAAGGATTTCATATGTAGTACTTTTTTAAGAGGGCCGTCTATGGTAGTAAAATTTACTAAAAATGCTGATGTTGCTATAAAGCTTTAATTGAAATGTAATTAGAAATTAAAATAAAGCTCAATCTAGCTTTATAGAAAATTATTTAATTAAAGTGCAGCCTGCATGTACGTATTTTTCAGCTGTAGACAACCATCTTAAGGCACTTTGTTGTCTTGTCTCTTAATTTGTAAAGATAAATTGAGAACAAGACTCCACTTCCAGTAATGCTGTATGATAATTAAACAAATGATTTGTTTTAGGTACAAAATGGTGTGGAGCAGGAAACATCTCTAATAATGACAATGATTTAGGTGAATTTTCAGACACTGACAAATGTTGCAGAACTCATGATTTCTGTGATGATTTTATCGAAGGATATCAGACTAAACATAATTTGACTAATCCATCCTTTTACACCAGGTATATAATTCTGAGATATTTGTATACACATCTATTTGTAATTGTATTGTTTTATATGAGACAGATTGAATTGTAAATGTGACAAGGAGTTTTACAAATGCCTGAAAAGTGTAAATTCAAAACCTTCCATGCAGATTGGTCACATATATTTCACTGCATTGGGAACTCAATGTTTTAAAAAAGAATATCCTGTCGTCAAATGTATTAACTTTACATACCTTCCGTAAGTATTCCAAATACATAAATTTGTTAGCTTGATTTATAGAGATGTTTATTGTAGGAGAAAAAAATGTGTCAAATATGAATATAATACCTGTAAAGAAAAGGTTTATCAGTGGTTTGATGTACCTAATTTTTAGATTTTTTTGTTTTGCTTGTCAACAATACTTGCTATAAATTGCAATCACAATAAATAGTAGATTGTATCATTAGGATTAAAAGTATTACTTTGTTTGATGAACAAATGTAAACATTGCAAGTTAAACAAAAGCATTTTTATAATATGAATGATACATATTACTATTTTTTCTTCGACCAAACAAATTAGTAAAACTTCTTGAATAAAGTCTAAATCTAATAAAATCACAGTATTATATGTTTAAAATATTGCTTAGTAACAAACCATTTTTTTACTAGTAACAAAAGCACCAACTTTAAAAACAAAATGCAGTAACGTAATGAACAGTTGGAGAAAAAAGTGGTTTTTCTAAAATAAGCAATAAAAATAATTACTTTTGTTTTGTTTGTTCTCACAACAGTAGTTCTAGATATGTTTTAATTATTTCATTTTATAAACTAACGAATAAATGACCATGAAGAGTTCATATGCAACTATTCCATAGATTAATTTGAAGGCTTTCTAATTATTAATTTAAAATAGAAGAGTGAGTACAATGCACATCTAGTGTCAATGATAATTTACATCTTGGTAATACGTGGAAGTTGAAATGATAAAAGCACATCACTGCAAGGTGTAAGTTCACCATGTAGCTTTTTGTTCTTCCAATACAGAGAATCATAGTCTTTTTGGAGTTCATATAATTATGATGTCAATCTCCTCCATCCAACTTTCCACCTAATGGAGAACAGCGCCTAATTTATTTTTTAACCTTTATGATTTTTTCCATAAAAAGTAACAGCAAAATACATCGCAAGTTAATGTTCTTTAGGTCCTTAGACTTGCAACATTCAAATATTTAAAATTCAACTACTTCAATTCAACTTTTTTAATTTTTTTTTATTATTATATTATTATAGTATTAAACAACATATTAAAAAAATACCATGCATTACAATTAAAAGACATCTTTAACAAAAATACACTTAACATATAATCAGTTTAAAAGTTTCAGCCTTTATCATATAAAATTTATTTCTTTACTTATTTATTTTTGCTAATGATTCTATTTTTTCTTGTGCCTCTTCCAAAAGTTTTTTTTGATTATTTACATTAGCTATTGCTTCTTCTTGTGCTGAAACCATTGCAGCTGAGATTTCTTCCGCAACGCTCTATAGAAAATAAAAGTTTCTTTTTTATACAGAAAATTAAAATTAGTAATGGTCTGGAATTTGAAGCTCATCACTGCAATCTGGGAAACAGTAAAAGAACAAGAGTCAGTTAAATTTAAAAAAATGCTTTTTTATAATGCTTCCTAAAAGTAATCCATGGCTTCTTAGATATTTTCTAAAAAACAAATCTTTGTAACAAATATCATTGATCAATATTACTAGAAAACAAACTATTCAATGGCATCAAATTCAAGCAAGCTCATAAAGCAATTTACTTCTATGGCTCTCAATGCCAAACATGTTTTTACAGTACAGATCAAAATGATGAAAATTTCGTTAAAGTTCAAATTATACTGATTGGATGAATCAGGCATGCCGCTAGCCGCCCCCATCGTCTGCCCCTGACTGGGCTTGTACACAAAGTACTTTTTAGTTTTGTTACATGCGGGTATGTAAAAAAGTAAACAAATACTTTACAAAGTTAAACAATTTATTATCATTACAGGTTCATAACGTGAATTTTCAAAAATCAATGTCAACGTCAAACGCCCAACTCTCACTCATTCATTGTATCTATCTACTCTTGTTAAAGTGGTTCAAATCTGCAGACGTTTCACATCTTAATTCCGATAGATGCCAATAGAATGAGATAATTGACCAAAGCCACTTGATTGCGATATAAATTACAGACACCAAACAAAAGACGATTGCAAATTGCGCTCATTAACAATTTTCCCCCACTAGAGGTGCTGTTAATTGTCAAGTTTAAATGTCAGTTTATAAATTTTGAGGTTACTAAAATTTAAATTTTAGAAAAAAGTAATCATTAATGCCTCGTGTTGAATATTCCTTATTCTTTGCAAAGTTTGTATGAGCAAGTGTATATTTTCTATTTCCTCGCCGTCATCTTCATCACTTTCACAATTATTTTTTATAAATTGCTATAAAACAGATTTTGCAGTGGTTGCACAACTGTTTCTGAATAAATCAGGTTAATCCAAATAACTCTGACATGTAATTTGTATGATTAGATCAGAAATGCGAGTTAAGTTTCCAAAAATGCATTATTTATTACTTTTTTCAAAAATTTATGTTTTTAATAACCTCACACTTATAAATTGATTTTTAAATTTGTCAAGTCTGAAGTAGAACAACAATATGGATTTTAGCGAAGAGAAAATCGTTATTGAGCTCAATTTGCGATTGTCTTTTGTTTAGTGTCGGTACTTTATATCACAATCAACTGGCTTTGATAATTGACAAAGCCAGTTGATTGTGAGACAAAGTATCGACACCAAACAAAAGACGATTGCAAATAGAAATTGAGCTCAATAACGATCTTTTCTCCGCTAGAGGCGCTGTTGTTCCATTGTTTCATTATTGAGCCTAATTTGCGATCGTTTTTTGTTTGGTGTTGGTACTTTATAATAATCAACATACACGAAGAAAAAAATATTGTCTTAACAAATAAACGTCTTTCATAATGCTGTACTGATTAATGAGAATGAGGTGGCTTACGGCGGGCCTATGGATGATTAGTTTCCGAGAAAGAAAACAAAAAATTTTTATTTCGACTTAATTAAGCTTACCTACATAATTTTTTCCGATTTTAAGTTGATATACAGTGGTAGCCAAAATTCTCCAGATTTGAAAAATAATTTACTAAATTGTATAATGAAGAAAAACGGCAATGTGGACATTGCTAATCAGATTTTCATATTTTTGGCCCTATAATAATTTTGATATTTTTGTAATTATTTAATAATTAATGTTATAAGAGAAAATCTGTTTGTAATTAAATGTTATTATAATACATAAATTATTTATAACATTTTTTTTTCATTTTTGTAATACTAGAAATAGATAATGTTACATTATATAAAAGTTTCCTTACTTTAGGCCACCACTGCAGATGTTCTTTTCTCAAAATAATACAAAGTGTTCGTAAATGTTTCTATGTCCAGTTGGCTATGGAATCTAATTTTGATGTGCCACCTTGTTGATTTATTTCAACAACTAATATGTATTTGTTTTCTGTCATTTGTCAAATGCAAATGCCATCGGCCTGCATTTAGCAATTTAGTTAATCTTGTGCTGAAATTTGTCGTATTGTTCCACATTTTTCGCTCTAATTGTACCTCTTGTGCGAAAAAGTCTTTTTCAAGACTAAAGTTGTAGATTTATTAACAACTAATTTTAACTTATTAATTCTTAAAAAACATAAGTTTAAGCAACCATCGAAACAGGGTCCTGAACACTCAAATTGGTTTCCTATGAAATATACCAACAATTCCTTTGGTTATGTTACCAGAATGGAATTAGATCTACTGCAGTATACTCTAGACTTACCATATAATATTCCATATTTCGCACCATTTGAGATTGTAATCGTTCAAAAAAATATAAAG
Organism: Ignelater luminosus; assembly: GCA_011009095.1. Classification (NCBI taxonomy): domain Eukaryota; kingdom Metazoa; phylum Arthropoda; class Insecta; order Coleoptera; family Elateridae; genus Ignelater; species Ignelater luminosus. Next base: position 13,818 of record VTPC01000720.1, on the reverse strand, counting down.
CTCTTTCTTTGAGGTTTTCTTTAAATTCTAACATCTGTGTTTTCCTAAGACATAAAGCAGATAATGTTATTCACTACATATTTATACAAAAAGCTTAACGCAGACCAACCTTTCTTCATTTTGCTTTAATTCTTCTTTCATTGAAGTTAAATCACATCTACCACACTTCAAATCCTCCAGTGTCTTTTTCAGTTTGTTAATTTCACATAAGTTTTCTTGTTTTTCCTAAAGTAGTAAATAATGATTACTAAAGAATACTCTATTACCTTCACTTTTGTTCTAACCTTATTGCATTTGTTTATTTTATGTTGAAGAGTAAAATCCATTTCTGCTTCTAACTTTAACAATTTATCAAGTTCCTTTTTAATGGAACCATTTTGTATATCAACCTAAAATTTTTAGAGTATAATATTACAATATGATATTGTTTTTTTTATATTATAAACCTCATTCTGCTTTTTGTTTAATTCTATAATTTTACTGTTACAGTCTTCATATTCTAATTTTAAGGAGTTCATCATTTTATCTAACATTCTTTGGCATGTCTGAATTTCCTAGAAGATGACAATCAACTTATTTAAACTTAAAATAACAATAGCTACTTACTTGTTCTGTATCACTTCTAGCAAATCCACTTTCACGTACTCGCAGTTTATTAAATTCCAGTTTACATAATTCTAATTGACTTATTATATTGTTGTATTTATAAGCACTTGCTTCTACCTGTATAAAATACACTATAATATTATACAGATTTAAAACAATATAACTTACTTTTTGTTTTGTTTCACTTAGTTTAAAATCATATTTATAAATGAGTTCCCGTAGTTCATTGCACCTTTCATCCTTCAATTTGATAGTATTTTGCAAATCTTTCATTTCTTGAGAAAGTTGTTCTTTTTGAATACGAGAATAAGGTTGAGAAGCTATTATATGCTTTATCTGTTCTTCATTATTTGAAGCATGGACAAGCTCTTGATCTAAAAACAGATTTCATGTAAAATACATGAACAATAAAGACACTATTACTTTATTATTTATTACCTATTGCTTTAATTTTCACGATGTATTTTTCACACTGATCATTAAGTCTGTTTTCATATCCTAGATTTTTAGTTAAATATGTATTGCACGATATATTTATACTATGTATATTTGATTCCAATTCCTACAATATTTGATATTTTTAAAAATGGTACTTTGTAACTGATAAGCTCGGCAAGCTTCACAATCACTCTTACACTGCACATTGAAAGCAAAGTGCATCAAGTTAGCTAGCTCGCATAGAATTTTCCAATTTGTTACCACTCGCCACAGAAAGTGTTACTTTAACTCTTAATCACACAATATACCTACTATTTTTATATGCAATAATGGCAGAATTCATAATAGCTGATGCGTGTGATATCATTTGATATGTCCAAAGTTAACTTCACAAAGAAAAACAACAGAAGCATCCAATATATTAATTTAAAACCTGATTAACTGTCAGATAATACAAATTATGTATTCAGAAAATCTTAAAAATAATTGTTTCAGTTTTATATGAGTATTTTTGTTTTAGTCGTACGACTATAAATTATTACATAATATGTACCATTAATGTCAGAACACCAAAAGTTCAAGAGATTGAAACAGCCTTCTCTAAAACCTTCTCCTTACAATTTTCTTTTCCATCTTTGCTCATTCCTGAGATATTCCACTTTAAAGAAAATCAGATATTTTCGTTTTTAGTAAATGTCTAGTAAGCCACAAACTTGTTTGGAAAAACAAAAACGTCAATAAATTGATCTCCAAAATAGGTAACTTTTTCTAAGTTGACTGACCTCATATCTTTTTATAGTTTCTGAGATCTCAATGGTGAGCCTCGAATTTGGGACATACTGTATATGGAAAAACATAAAAAGCAAAGAAAGTGTTCAATAATTGTGTAATACCAACTTTAATTTATGGTTCTCAAACATAATTGACTAAACAACAGTTTAGAAACACTTAATTTCAAGGTTACAAATAAGGTCTTCATTTGTTCATACAAACTTGTTCTGGCAACGTTGAACTATCATACAGTTGGATGTCTTTGTTCGTATATCCGAATCGACTTGATTATGGTATTATAAATTAGTCGTTTGGAGTATAGGCTTAGCTTGGAGTGGCAACCTACAATACAATAGATCTTACGTAGTTTCTGTCTAATTCGATGGAATTGTTTAACATGATGTTTCTAGTTTAGCTTTGAATCAAGATGGAGACCAAGTACCTCACAAATTCAGCCTGAGGAACAGGTACATCATTCAGCTAGACATGTCTTTTTTTTTCTGAGTGTGTAGATAACTTGGACAAATTTCTGCTCATTAATCTTGAACTTCCAGTCCCTTGTCTATTTAGATATCTTGTCAAGCGCTGTCTGTAGCTGCTGCATAGCTTCAGCTTGTGAACTGGTTGTTACTTTTGTCATCGAAATATCTGCAGTATATCTTAGGTACAAGGTAGGTCCTACCCTGAGGCACCCCTGCTTGGATTGGATAGAAGACAGATCTTGCATCTCCTTATACCACTCTGAACTTTCAATTGGTGATGTATGATTCCAGCAACTGGCAAAATAAACCTAGGAGAAGGTTGCTTAACTTATGGATAAGGCCTTCATGCCACACTCTGTCAAATGCTTGCAAGACATCTAGATATACTGTTGAGCAGTACTTTTTTTCTTCTAGTGCGTGTTCTATCACACTAACGACATGATGAATTTGGTCGATGGTGGAGGGTTTATTAGGGAAACCAAATTGAAAGTCCAGTATTATATCTTATACAAGAGGTGTGAGTCACTTCAATAGCGGTTTTTCAAACAGTTTGGAGATAGATGGTAACAAGGATATCGGTCAATATAATGTTACATCATTGGCTGGCTTATCTCATTTTTGTAGCTTGATGACCTCAGCAGTCTCGAGGCATTTGATGCTCGCATCATTTCCTGCACTATTTCATAGGGCGTCACTGTAGCTAGATGTGGTGCAAATAGTTCAGCTTTCTCATTTGTCTCTGCGTACCCAAAGACTGTGCAATTTTTCAACCAGTGGTCTCTTGAATCTATGAATTGCTTTCCATAGTGACACTTTTGAACTCGATCAGTTTATCTAGGTTATTTCCGATCATTTTCCAATCTGTGTACTTGTTGGTTAGTTTATGTTTTATTTTCTTTTTGATGATTGAAACTCTTAATGTCATTATTCATTAAAACAGATTCTACATTGTTATAGTTTGAAGAAGTGCTTTTGATTATATAAAAGTCCAGAAGATCAGATATCTTGTTTTCATCTGTTGGCCAATAAGTTTGGTTTGCGTGATGAATAAAAGTCACACGAATTTGTATTAATGGCACTGAGGAGTTCATTACCTTTTCCTGGTGTAATTAGGTGTGATCCCCACACAGTGTATACGACTAGATGAAATCCAATCATATTAAGAAGCAAGGGCAGACTTAAAACCTGATAGTCTGAAAAGCTGGCAAACTATGGACACAAAAAGCAATGGACAGCTCATATTGGAAGATATAGGAGAAAGCTTTTGCTCAGTAAATGGGATTTTATGGACTGTAATTTTATTTCAACTACCTAGTGGCTTTCAAATTGGAAGCTAAATTGTATTTATAACACTTTATAAAATTTCTGAGAAAAAAAAGAGGAAATGAAACAAGCGTTTGCCATACTAACATAACCTTACAAAATAACAATTTACAGAAGAGTGGAACAGAAAAAAAAAGCAAATGAATGAGAAGGGGAGGGTCAAGGCTCATATCAAATGTTATCACATCAACTACAATAGCATTTGCAGTTTTGTGATTTTTTTCTAATATCTACATGTGATGTGATCTATAGAAAGGTACCTTAAGTCGGAAAAGTAAATTTCACATCTTTAGGTTTCAATTCAATATGTTTCTAGTAAATTTTAATTTCTTCCACTTAAGGTATCTTTTTATAGATCGCATCCCATACAGCTAAATTTATAATTTTTACTATAAGTGTTTGCACATCTCAAATAATATAAAAACAATTAACATTATTTAATTAAAAACTTTTTCAGTGTTTTCTATACATTGTTGTAATAGTCACAATTAAAGCATATCAATATAGTGATAATTAAACATGCTATATTGTTTTCTACAGAAGCAGCCCGGCCTAGATTTGTTTACTTTTTAAATCTAATGTACACTTTAACTGTAGTCACCTTCTTAATGTTAGTTAACTATACAGTGCAAAAGAAATTAAGCATTTACAAAAAGTTTGTTTAAGTCTAAAGCCAAAAAGTTATATAAATAACACAAATAAGTACCTCTATCTTTTCTACAGCTTGTTTCTTTCTTTCCACAATTACATTCATTTCAGTTTTAAGTCTTGATATGTCGGCTTCTTGTTTTTCTAGTTCTCTATCATCAAGATTAAATAGTTCCACTAAATTAAATATGAACAATGTTAATAAAGTATTTAACCTGTTTATATTATTTAAGTACCTACCCTATTGCAAAATTATTTTTATTCATAACTGTTGAATAATGAGCTCATTATGATGATTTGATTTTCTTTAATAGTTAATATCGTATTTGACTCGCACATAATAGATTATTTCGTACTTGTATTATTGCAACACAAGCTGGTAGGCAAGTGTTGTAACTTTCATCCTCATCCAAGATGATATCCATTACATGCTCGTTAAATAACATACTATTATACATAGTGTGATTAAAATGTAAGTTTCAATATCATAAATCTAAGACTTGTGCTAGATTTTGTTAATCAATAATCTAAAAAGAAGTTTAAGGTAACTCTTTTAATTTTTTATCTAAATCTAAATCTAATTTAGTTAAATTGTACTTTACTTAAAACCAAGAAGTGCTGGTTTAGTTAAAACTGGTTTAAAAGTGATTCAGTAATATTGATTATGAATAAGACATAACTTTAATTAAAGTCAGTTAACTGCTCTAACAATTTTTCATAAAAACTTGTCTTGGTAGCTTTTGGTGAAATCAGCAATTCAAGCCAAACATTATGCCTCTAGTGGCAGAAATGCTAAGCTAAATTGAAAAGACATTTGGATTTGTTTACATGTTTATTGCACATTTCAAAAATTAAGCTGTTATTTCAAGTCAATATTTATTGCTAACTCTTTGTGCTTTCTTTTGATGTGGCTCAAGTACATTTTATTTTAAAAGATCGTCATAGTTCAACAGTAGCTTTTAACCTAACTGCCTGGAAATACTGTTAATCCACATAAAATTACCTTGCCAGCATTTAAAATTGCTTCAGATGCTGGAGTTACATTTAAACAAAATAAATATTTTGAAAAGCCTAAGCTGTACACTCGCTTTTTTAGTATTTACACAAGTAATGACAGGCAAGAGGTGTCTTCTCTGTGACAAAATCAACACTGTTATCTTGTGGCATCACCTACTCTTAAATTGCATAATATAGAAATGGACTGTATTCAGAAATAGGGCTCAGATGTTTAAGCCTTAAAAATTGGCTAAATATGTAAGCAAAGATGACTCTACAAATATGAAAATATGACCAATAAAATTCAAAATATAACCTAAAAATCTTTTATTAAATATCATATACTTATCACTATTATACATTAATAACTGTAAAAACGTAACACTTAGTTGTTCTCAAACTTCTATTGTTTGAGCTTGCTTTGATTCTTGATCTGCATTATACTGAATGATAACGTGTTTCTTGAGGTTATCAAATGAAAATGATCACCAATTGTCACCAAGTACTGCTTTGTAACAGGAGAAGCTGTGCTTCATGTCACAGGATGTTATACAAGCATATAAAGTGGGGTCACTACTGTCAAACATACACTCATCGTCTTCAGTTAATGTATCTCCATTTGGTACATCTCTTATTTTATACAAAGTAAGGTAATTTACATCAAAAACTAGAGTCCACATGGTGCCTTCATTTTTTGATATCTCTTCAGGAACATCAAGAAATAAGAGATACGCATACTTTTAGTTTTTTGATATCATCTCGAGAACATGGCTGAAATTTGGACATTTCTTAAAACTTTTGCTCGAATTCAATAACAAAATGGAGTTCGTTGTGGTTATGCTTTGCATTCCCAGATTTTCCACTTGCTTGTTCAATGTTGAGTTCCACATCCCTATCACAATTGGCAGAGTCTTTGATGTCCAAACCAACACCTTCTAACCTAGTAATCACACTTGATCAATAGACACCCATATCTTATTATTAGTTACACTATCCCATATTCTTTTCAGAGTATTCTCATTACAAACAGAGAGATAGTTTTTACATAGTGTTGATTCCATGGGAATAGTTTTGTTAGTGAATTTTTCCATGAAATTCTTGAAGTGACAATTATCTACTTTGCTTAGCAGAATGTTAGCACTCACCATCATTTTACACAATTCATTTGAAAATTCTGATGTTGTATCTGTGGTTATCGATACTGACGTGCTCTTGAAGATTAGATGTTGTCTCTCCTTGTTGTTTTTTTGCTGATTTGCATAGCTCACAAAACAGAACTTTGCCATCAGTACAGAAACTTGTTTCGCCATACCCTTTTACAAAATCATATGGTTTTGCATCACAAGAAGTCTTTTCTTTTGGCATGTTGGTGTAGGGCTCCACATTTTGCAACATTCATAAAAAGTTAATATTATTTAAGAATTCACTTTTAGGAATATGATGTCGTTCACTAGACCTTCGCAAAAAAAAGGTTTTCCCGTTTGTCAGTTAATTCCTTTTAAACACACTTTAATATTTCTTTGAAAATATTTTAAAAGTTTACACATTGTAAATTTTCATAGAAAAGGATATCGCTTTAGGCAACGAAGTAATTCTTTTTAAACAAATATTAAAGGTAAAGAATTTTGCTTTTGTCTGATTCCTCTTAGAGGATCTAACACAAACTTTCTGTTGGAAATTTTCAGAATATTATTATTATCTTTTTTCTACAAAGACTACAGAACCCTGCTCTTTACATGCACTGGTAATATAAAAAGCTTGTCAACATTTTACAGATTCTCTTATTAGTCTTTGAATCTCAGCGAAACAGCAACTCACATCAGTTGATCAGTTCAGTGCTTTTTAACAAAAATATTTTTTACAAAATACAGGATGTCCCCAGATAAACTTAACAATAGGTATGAAAGACAAAAAATCTTCGAGTCAAAATTTGAGCCTGTGGGGTTCAACCCTGCTTGATTAGAAACTAACTTGCGCCATATCTTTATTTCTGAAAAATGAAGCAAGCTTTGATAGGTATGTAGGTAAAGTACCTTTTCTGTGAGACATATCAAAAAATTCTATAAGCAAGTTGTTGAGAATGCAAATTTATGCCCACATACTAAATCTGAAAACAATAGGCATAATTTGAGTCTTTTAAATTTCAGGTAGCTTTACTCTATGGAACTGCCACGACTTTAAGGTTCATCTTGAAAAATGTGTTCAGTCAGGTGGCAGTCACATAGAGTAAACCTTCCTGTAATCTGTAATTAGTAGTACTAATAAAATTTATTTTGTTAAATTCACTGTTTTGTAAAAGTTAAAAATCAAATTGTGCCGATTGTTTTCAAATTTGGTATGTGGTCATAAATTTGCATTCTCAACAACTTTTGCTTATAGAATTTTTCAATGTCTCACAGAAAAGATACTTTACTACACCGAAAATAAGTTTTTGATACCTATCAAAGCCTGCTTGATTTTTCAAAAATAAAAATATGACACAAGTTAGTTTCTAATCAAGGAGGGCTGATCCCCACAGGCCCAAATTTCAACTCGAGAATTTTTTGTCTTTCACACCTGTTAATTCGATCTGGGGACACCCTGTATAACTAAAATATGACCTTTTTAGGAAAATACTAAATATGACTTTACATAACCAATAAAAACCACTTAATATTGTATAAAAAGATTAATTCGCACTAAAAATGTGTTTGGCATGAAAATAGACATAAACAAAAATATATGACGTCATAAACATCTGAGCCCTATTCATAAATAATACTGCAAAGTGGTCTAGAATTATCAGAAAAACTAATTATTTTCTGGAGAACTCTGTTGCCTAGAAATTGGATGAGATCAAAATGATTGAAAAAATCACAAGTGTTGTAGTTCATTCTTATCGAGTCAGATTTCCGACAGGCAACAGAGTTTGACAAAAATAAAAGTTTTTCAATAATAATTCTACACCATTTATTTTGCATGATTATTTATGAAGATGCCTATACAGGCAAATCCTTGATTAATTTGTTTGCTAACATTAACATATAGTTCCCAGGAGGCTATGAAAGAAAAAAATCATGTCTTAGATTATTCCAGAAAATTATCTGTCAAATTGACAGTTTGCATTAGAAACACTCAGTGATTAGAAACAAGGCAAAATCATCAGCTTATAGGTTATGTGTTGGCATGTGTTGTGTCTAAGCTACGCCCTATGAAAGAATTTCACAGCCTACTGGGAACTTAAATTTTAATGATCGCATGTTATTATAATTTGTAAGCTATTTGTATTACTTTATAAACCACACAGCTATACTGCACAACAACACATACATACGTATTCTACCTGAAATCTGTCAGTTGTTAATTCATGGTTGTTGATTTTACGGAACAATTATAATGATTTATTTCACATGTAATTTACTCCTAATAGCCTAGATTTATTTTTCTACTCCTACATGTAAATCACCTCTTGTTTTCACATTTTACTAAATTGAAAAGTAGGCAGTTTCGATAAACAATATGGATATGTTTCATCCACTCATCAGGAAACTTTGACGAAAAATCAGCTAAACTTCATTAGTTATGAATAGGTATTGGATATTCCCAGACATTTCAGGATTTTATTAAGGTCCAAGCAAGTACAGAAACAACTTATTCAAGCTTTATTTCATGATAAAAAGGTAAATAAAAGTAAAAATAGTTTATCTAAGGTATTTTGTGTACTTTTTCTTTCTTGTCAATAATTTTTTGTTTTTATCGCAGGCATTGTGTTATTCCGTGATTTTTGGGGAACAATTTACTAATTTATCAATAAAAAACTTTGTATTGAGCAATAGCAGTGAATAATGGGCACCAAGTTCATACACAGATAAGCACTGAAATGTCCAGGAACATCCGATACATGGTTGTGAAACAAAAACATGTCAACTGAAAAATCTAACCTCAAGATACTTAAATATTTTTAATTAGAAAATATTTTTGAATTATTTCATTTAGTTGTAGAAAAAGTATAATATACAATTCAAGTGAAATGCCTATATCACATGAGGATCATCCTCATGCGATATAGACATATCCGTCTCGTACAATATACTATTACTTTCATATTTTTAAAACAAAAATCAAATCATCTGCTTGTACAGTTTAACGATGTCAACCAATCAAATTGCATATAACTGATAAAATATTGTTACTTGAACGATAAAATTGTGTAAAATCAGAAAAGCAAAATGAAAATACTGCATCCTAGGGTATGTGGATTTTTCCACTTTTTCTAACTGGTTTTTGAAATACTGCATTTTGATTGGCTTATATCAATATGAATAAAATTATCATAATTATACCTAATTTTAAATCAAGTTGGAGTAAAGGATCATCGATTGCTATATTCTCATCTTGGTATTCATTCCACTGTCGATACAATTCCATACAACAATTGTCTACAACCTAAAGCAGGAAAGTTCATATTTATAATATATAAATTTATTATTAAAGTATATTTTACTTACATCTCTTAAATCAGATTCAGTATCAATTGGACTATTTATTTCACAAATAATGTCCGTTAACCATGATAAAATTGCTATAACATGTGGCCAAGAATAAGGAATATTTACTAAAAAAGTGGTTTTTATTTAAAATCATAATATTAAAAGTTAATCCTTTTTGAATTAATGTTAGGATACAAAATATGCTCAAACATCTATTAACTACCTGTTTTCATTAGTGATGGTTTTACATTCGCAGGGTAGCGATAGCGTTTTAAGTTTGATGGCACTTCTTCCACATAATTTTCCCTAGTTATTTTAATTCTTTTATCAATCAACTTAAAATATGAATCCATTAGCCCTACGAACAATTCTAATGGCATACCAGATTTTATATTGTTATAATCTAAGTGTTGAAATTCTTTACACACAAAATTACGAACCTGAAGAAAGTATTAAATAATTGATTGATATTATACTTTAACAATATTTAAAACATTACGATTCAAGTTTTTATTTTACCTTTACTATTTGTTCAAACTGCCATCGTTTATCACTGATTGGTCTATTATCTTTCTTAGCTGATGAGTGAACTGGAGATTTTCTTCCTACTGCTAAAGGGGTCTGAAATAAGCTAACTGCACAAGCATTATTTTCAAATATCAAAATTTACTTACACTTGCACTTTGACGCACTAATGAACCACTTTGTTGATAACTAAGATGAGATAAATCATTTACATTTAAATTACTAGACGATCGTGCTAAATTTCTATCAAGTGATAACTTCTCTTGACTTGGACAAACTACAGTTTTACTGCGATTTTTTTGGACTGATCCCCTAGAAATATCAAAGAACAATTAAAGATAGCCATTTGACTTCAACTTTTACATTTATTATTTATATATACAACCTTATAGATGGACGAGATATTCTGTGCGACATCGCTGAAATACTAGTAGAACTTTGCGATCTTCGTAAGCTACTTTGTCTTGAAACTGAAGCCATTTTACAGTCCTCAAGGTTACCCTAGTAAAAATCTTAAAATGGAAAAGACTGGACAAATAATATTAATTTGAAATAATAATTATACTTACTTAAATTTGTTATTATTCAAAAATCAAAATTAAATAATTGCACAATTAAAACACGTAGATCTTCAAAACAATTACAAAAGTACAAACCACGTACAAACTTTGAATTACAGTACAACACGCAACATGCAGCACGCAGAAGAAAGCAGCTGACCAAACTGCACTCTGCAAAATGAAGAATTCTCAAAATTCCCAAAATTCGTAATAAACGGAAAACAGACGGAAATGGACGGAAAAGAAACCATAACGCCCTCTAGCGAATATTATAATAAATCTGAAGAGAGGATCTGTTTTATCAACATTTTCAATGAGAAATCAGCGTATAGTCAGCATGTATTATACCGGGTGTGGAGTTTCAAACCCGTACATAGGACAATGCATGGAGATTCAGATTTTTGTAATTCCTGCTCCCCTAATGAACTTACAGAGGAGGTAATGGTATCAATCGATAGGGCAGAAGTTCCCTCTCAATCTGATACCAATAAATGAACCGAAAATTACTCAGAATTAGCAAAATAAATTAATAATAAAATTGTCCTATGTGTGTGTTTGAAACTTCACACCCGGCATACGCTAATAATAGGCTATCATGGCTATTATGCTATCAATGAAAAAACTGCTAACTGGTTGACATGTGAACAAATGTAATATGTCACAGATAGTACTCTATTTCCTGCTATAAGCACAGTCTAAAATAACTCAAAAACGAAAAAAGATATTATAGTATGTCCCCCGAATTAAGTTTACAAAAGGAAAAACTTTTATTATTGCTTTTAGGGCAAAATGTCGTTCTTAATAGTTTTCTGCTAGTTTAAAAACCTCCAATAATGCTAATATAATTTCGATGTTATCAGCAATAATAAAGGAAATAAAAAAACGCATTATTTAGAATAAAAATCGTGTTAGTTTTTTGCGGGTGCAGTTCAAACACAGCAATCTAATTTTCGAGTAAATTTGAAACTTAGTCGTTTTCTATTCTAAAATAATGCGTTTTTTACATTTTCTTTATTCTCGAAGGTAACATCGAAATTATATTACTATTATTGGAGGTTTTTTAAACGAGCAGAAAACTTTATCAGGAATGACATTTTGCACTAAAGCAATAATAAAAAAGTTTTTCCTCTTGTAAACTCAATCCGGGGACATACTCCCTGCGTTCGGTAAGGACCTCTGACAGCTGTTTTTGCTCGAGATCGTCCCTTATTGTGTGTGACAAGAACAAGAGACGATCCCAAGTAAAAATAGCTTGTAACGGTCATTTTTTTGTTCTTTCCCATTACATGGAAATTTGGCTTTTTGTGCTTTCGGGGGTACCTGCAGTTCTTAATTTTGTATAAGAAATGATTCCGGCCGGAGGCAACTGAAGATATTTTGGTAAGAAGTATAAATTTTTTCAATTTGTATATCCGAAAGAGTTTGAGTGTTCTAATTTTTTTTGTGATTTGTTTAACTTGTTACTAGGGTTGTTGTAGCTCTATTAAATTTTTTTAATTTAAAGAATTTTGTGCTCCAAATTTACCTAGTTTATAGAAGTCATTAAATTTTTTTTTTGTCTGCCTCATTTATGCTTTGTCTTGATTAAAATTATAATTTCATTTTAAATTTTGCATATTTCAAACCCTTTTTAATTTTTGAAGAATTTTTAATCTTTTACCTTGCATTTGTACGTAGAGTCGATAAGCTATTCGAGTGGACAGGTTTGATAAAAATATTTGCTATAAAAATTGATTTTACCTTGAATTATTGTAACTGTATTTAAATTCTTATAAAAATTAAATTTTCAATATTTTACTTCTGAATAATTTCGAAGGGTTTTATTTTTGGGTTGTATTAGAAAAAAAAACAAAGGCAAAGAAAAACATATTTTAATAATAATTGTTTTCTTTAGATTTTCCTCTTAGTATAATTTTGTGTATTTAATAAAATTTTCTAATCACGTGAATTTATTAAACTGAATATTGTGAAATAATTTAGATGTAAATTTTTGTCAAGGTTGAAATTTTTTCATGAGGTTTTTGAGAAAAATTTTGTGTTTCTTTATAGTTATAAATATTTGAGTTAAATATACAGTGTGTCCACACTTCGATGCTCACTATTGGAATCTTGGAAATTGTAAGAGTATTACGAAATCGGTTAAATTAGAAAAGATTCGGCTATTTTGGAGATCAGTTTACTTATGCTTTTGTTTTTTTCAAAAAAAGTTCACAGCTTACTGGATATTTGCTAAAAACGAAATTATCTTATTTTTTTTAAGTGAAATATCTCAGGAACGAGCAAAGATAGAAAAAAACAGCCAAGAGGGTGTTTCAGAGAATTTACTCCGAAACATAAAAAATTATTTTCGCAATTGTCTTTTGTTTTACTTCGAGGGTGAAACGTAAATCCAAGTTTTTTCTAATGGAACGCCTACTTGATTTTCATATTACTGAACTGCATGCCTTAAATGCTTTTCAGTGATACGTGGTTTGGCATAGCTATTCTTTTGTTTTATCGAGTTATGAAGTGAAAATCATTTTTCATCATAGTGTGCCATGACATCTAACACATACAAAATCGGGGAGTTTTATCAAATAAATTCATTTGTTGTGCAAAAATTGCTAAAACAAAATAAATACGCTTTTATGGGGCATTAGCTGTTTATTTGATGCTATCTGCGAATGCTTAGTAAATTATCTTAAAAGCGTCTTTTTATTTGTTTTAGCAATTGCTACATAACAAATGTAATTTATCTGACAAAAATAAAGGATTTTCATATGTTTAAAGCCATGGCACACTAAGTGGGAAATGCTTTTTATTAAAAAATAAAATAAGATAATTTCGTTTTTAGCAAATATCTAGTAAGCCATGAATTTTTTTGAAAAAACAGAAGCATAAGTAAACTGATCTCCAAAATAGCTAAATCTTTTCTAATTTAACCGACTTCGTATCTCTTACAATTTCCGAGATCTCAGCCGGCCTAGGACAAAAGGGTCCTAGAGGGTCCTAGTTTTTTTT